>PITA01008028.1:0-87424 GCA_004023965.1 Spilogale gracilis | reverse complement strand
TGATTGCTGGCTTTCTGGTTAAAAAAAAAAAAAAAAAAATTAATAAAAACTTTTTTTAAAATTTCTATTAAAACCGTAAGTTTTTCATCTCACAAAATCAGACTGTTTAAACAGTTCTGGATAGGTCACATAATTCATCCTGTATCAAGATGAGCACTGTTTCCAAAAAGATGCAAAAATTTCAAATCAATAAAATTCAAAAGGAAAACTGAAACTGACAATTACAGTGTGAGTACTCAATTATGTAGGTGGGCCCTTTACTCTTAATATTTATTCTTTTAACCAAAAGCAACTTTTCAAAAAAAACATGGAAATATGCATTGAACAATTATTTTCCAGTCAAATTTATACCAAAAAAATATTTTATAATGCAACTAGACATAATTTTTTACATTGTTTTCATTTTCCTTGAACCACCAAAAAGAATGCATATTTCCCCCAAATACCTGATGACATACCTTAGTTCAGGTAGCCCATTGAAGATTTCTTTGCGGCTTAATTCAGAAATCCCATTTCCAAGAAATACTTTTGCTCCATCAAATTCTTTGGCTCCTTTCTTACATTTGCCTTTAATATCAGAATATACAGAAATAACATCTCCAGCTTTCATAACTAAGAAAAAAGAAAATCAGATTATACTAATTAGACTACATTTTGGTAGAAGAATAGTGAAAATTCTTTAAGCTATACTAGGGACATCTAAGGCCATCAACAGTGGGCATGAAGAGGTCTAAATTGGCTCATTACCCCAAAATAACCCCTTATAGAAAATATTACTTTTTACTTTTATATATTCTATAATAATATATCTAACCAAAGTTTTTTTTTTTCTAGGAGAACAAAAAAATACAAGTCTCCAAAACATCCTATCTAAATTGGAACTCTTTAGCTAAGCAAAAAACGAAGGATACTTATTATTTAAATTATTTTTTCCAAACCTAACATTCCCTAAACAACTTCATATAAGTTTTGAAATCTTTGGCTCAATCCTCAAAGTTCTAAGTTTCCTTTAAAAAGATTCATCAAGGGCCGCCTGAGTGGCTCAGTTGGTTGGGCCACTGCCTTCAGCTCAGGTCATGATCCTGGAGTCCAGGGATCGAGCCCCACATCGGGCTTCCTGCTCGGTGGGATGTCTGCTTCTCCCTCTCTCACTCCCCTGCTTGTGTTCCCTCTGTAGCTGTGTTTCTCTCTTTGTCAAATGAATAAATAAAATCTTTGAAAAAAAAAAAAGATTCATCAAAAATGTATACCAAAATCCCTCAAAGAAATGTTTCTAAATTCTATAACCCTGTTGTTATTTCTTAGGTTTCCTAGTATAGCAATTAAAACAGAGATTTCAATAAGTACATTCACTCATACATATGTGAGTATATACATGAACGTGTGTATACATAGATACATGTACCTATGTATATATATGTATATACTCAGAACACTTTGAAACTACACGGCATATGGAGTTCTTATGGCTGATTAAGTCTAGGTTTTGTAGCCATTTCATTAAATTATTTTCAGTAACCAATCCCACTGACTTTAATAATGGGAAACTATTTCACTTTCATGTTCTTAGACCTAGCCTATCATAAATTTGTCTAGCCCATTAACTTGGTAACAGTAGTGAGCAGTCTATCAACTAGAGCTAGAAGGACTGTTCAAATCACATAGATCAGAGGTCAATGATCTTTTCCTATATAGGGCAAGTGAATTCGTTAGGCTTTATGAGGTACATAAGGTCTCTTCGCACATTCTTCTTTGTACTTTTTTAAAACAATCTTTTAAACATTTTCAGCTGTGAGCCACACAAAAACAGGCATGGGCCAGACTTGGCCAACAGGCAGTAGTTTAGCACACCCTTATGTAGGTCAAATTATTTATTTCACAGATAATATAACTGGAATCCACAGACTGAATAACTTTCCAATAGATCAAAACCCATGTGTCTTGATTTCAAGACCAATAAATTAAGACTGAACCACAGTGACTAGCTTATTGCATATGTCATCAACTGAGTAAGTAAATTAAGAATATTGGCTTTTATTCCAATATTAAGATTCCAAGTTCTAAAGGTTACCCTCACAAATAAGAACAGAAGTCTGAGGGCAATGGAGTTAAGAATACAAAATAATATTTCATCAACATCTCTATTAGTACTGATCCAATAAACATCTCACACACTTTTTTATGGAAGGAAAAAGCTGTCAAAAAAACCATATTTTTTTTGCCCAATTTGTTAGACCGTATCCTATAAATCACTTTCTGGCTATCCCAAATGTAAAACTTGGAAAATATCTGATAAAAGTAAATGTGAAATACATCTGAATGATAGTTTAATACATTTTCCACTTGATAACGTATATAGATTTTAAAGAATCTTTTCTTGTGCAGGGAGGGTGAAACATTTCACTTACATTTTGAAGTTGACACAATTCCTGGAACATAGACGTGGGCTCCTCTTAGCACTGCATTGCCACACTGCGCTCCAACAATTGCTTCACAGTGCTGTTTTTTAATATTCTTCCTAGTGATGTAAGATGAGCAATTTTAACAGAGTAATACACCTCTAACCCCTACCAAACCTTTTAATGTTTCAATCTAAACCCTAAATAACCTCTTTACTCCTGACTTCCCAAGATAATGCCACGAATGAGTAAATAAGAAAAAGCAAGCTGAAAAAAAGAAGGACAAATATAAACGAAGTAGTGTAAAGAGGGGAATGGGGCACACTTGAGAAAAAAAACAGAAAGAGGTCTATCTGGTAGAAGGCAATAAAGCAGCACCAAAAACTGCTTAATCATTTAAAGAGCACTGCTGTTTCCATAATAGCATTAGAAGGGAAGAATAATGTCCTTATCTTCAAAGACTAAAAGAGACAATATAAAAGGAATTCTAGAACATTTGTAAAATGGTATATTGCTGTGAGGTCAATTAGTCATATTTTAAACCAGATTTTATTCTTCCTTTACTATCCAACTTTTTTGTTTTCCAATTTCTCACCTTCCGTTCATTCCATAGACCACTAACATCTGAATATCACTTCTAATTCACAAAAAAGGCTTTTACAAAAATCAGGGGGTGCCTATGTGATCAGCTAAATGAAAGACCTTAAGCAACTGAGTCTCTCATGCATGTCCGTGTTGTCCACACTGCACTTGTGTTGTCACAACTTCTTGCTGGGGGAAAGGAGTGTGTCCTCTCTTTCTTCCATGATCTACAGATGGTCAAATCTCACTGAGCTTCTCAGTTTTATACCACTTCTTTGTTTCTCACATTCTCGCTGCTCATTCCTTATCTACTTCTTAAAGAGGTCCATTTCCCCATATTCCAAAACACGCTGCATCATTCTGACCTTAATAATCACTTAAAAAAACGACCTACAGGGCTCCTGGGTGGCTCAGTGGGTTAAAGCCTCTGCCTTCGGCTCAGGTCATGATCTCAGGGTCCTGGGATCGAGGCCTGCATCAGGCTCTCTGCTCGGCAAGAAGCCTGCTTCCTCCTCTCTCTCTGCCTGCCTCTCTGCCTACTTGTGATCATCACTCTGTCAAATAAATAAATAAAATCTTAAAAAAAAAAAAAGACCTTTGTATTCTCTTGTTTATCCCTTCTAGACTCTGAATTGGTATTTCTCATCACCTACAGGTAGCTGTACGTACATTTCTCAGGGCTGCTTCAAACTCAACAAGTCCTAAACAATGTTACTTTTCCCCTGATCTTCCATCCTTGGCACATTCCACATCTTTTCACCCTTCTGCTGCCAATCTTGAACTAAGTGTTGTCATCTGCCTTGATAACCAAACTGGAAGCCTCAACATCGTTTTAAATTCCTTCTTTCTAGGGGCGCCTGGGTGGCTCAGTAGGTTGAGCGACTGCCTTTGGCTCAGGTCATGATCCCAGAGACCTGGGATGGAGTGAGTCCCACATCGGGCTCCCTGCTCTGCAGGAAGCCTGCGTCTCCCTCTCTCACTCCCCCTGCTTGTGTTCCCTCTCTAGCTGTGTTTCTCTCTGTCAAATAAATAAAATCTTTAAAAAATAAAAAAAATTCCTTCTTTCTAAACACGCAAACTTAACACTGCAGTGTTATCAAATTACGCCACCTCTAATTCTCTGAAAGATCTTCTAGACCATCTTCCAACATCAGACATTTATCACCTCCTAATTTGATTACTGAAACAGCTTCTTGCCTTTTTGACTGTTAACTGTTCTCAGATCTTTAGGTTTTTGGTATTCTGCAGTTTCATTCTGAAGTAGATATGTAATTATTTTTACTTTTGGCTTTAGACTCATCGTACTTCTACTTTTTTTTTACGATTGTATTTCTTTATTTTAGAGTGGGTGGGGAAGGGCAGGAGTGTGAGTGAGTCCCAAGCAGACTCAGTGCTAAGCTTGGAGCCCAATGCAGGGTTGATCCCATGACCCTGAGCCCACAACCTGAGCTGAAAACAAGAGCTGGATGCTCAGTGGACTGCACCAACCAGATGCTCCCAGACTCACTGTACTTCTTAAATCTGGCATCAATTCTGGAAAATTCTTAGTCATTACACTTCTGAATACTGTCTCTCATTATTTCTATTCTCTACGTTTGCAACTCATTAGAAATATGAAGTATCTTTTCATTCTATTTTTGACTTGACTCAACTTCACATTTTTATTTATACTATGGGTATTCTACTTCAATAATTCTCCATCAGTTGGGTCTAATATACAATTTAACTCATTGAACAGGATTTCTTATTTTAATGATGATATTTTTATTTCTAGACATTTTTTTCAATTCTATTCTTTCCCACGTAGGATCTTTATGCTTTAGATTCTGCTTCTGTTCTTAATCATTTTAAGAAAATTGATTTTAAAGTCTCTACTAGATAGCTCTAATCTGCTAAAGTTTGGGTGGAAATCTGATCCTTCAATTTGTGGCATATGCTCTTCTCACTTATGGTGGTTTGAATCCTTGTGTAACCTTCAGCCATGAGAATGGCCTGGACTGAATGTGCGCCTCTCAAAAGTGGTTTTGCCCGGCTTCTGCCATGCACCTCAGGAACTGGCCTGGGATCAAATTTTTAATTTCCCAGATTCCTAGTTTCAAGACGACTTGGGTAGCATGAATTTGAATTCCAAACCCTTACGAGGCATGGAACCAAAGTTCCACATTCACAGATCTGTTTTCTTCAACCCAGAACCTAAGACAAGAGAGATCCAAGGGCACCTTGGTGGCTCCATCGGTTAACCAGCTGCCTTCAGACTCAGGTCATGATCCTGGGATGGAGCCCTATGTCAGGCTCCCTGTTCAGTGGGGAGTCCTCTTCTCCCTCTCCCCTTGCCCCCCCCCCACTATGCACACTTTCTCCTTCTTTCTAATAAATAAAATTTTGAAAAAAGAGAGCTCTAACTCCTTAATTATTTTCTTGCACGGACTGCTAGTTATTTCTCACCTCCTAGTGTTCACACCCTGCTATGTCCTATATTAAAAGGAATACCCCTAAATTTAGAAGACCAACTGCCTCCTCTCCCAAATCTCCCAATCCCCAAATATTACCTCACATGCTTACTGTTGTTTTTAGTTACTCTTCATTCTAACCCTTGAATATCTCACTTGTATTCTCAACCACTCAGTTGTGCATTTTATGGTCTACCTTATTTTTTATTTAGTATTCCTAGGTGTAAGCAGAAACATTGTCAGGTATCTAGGTTACCATACTGTTGGAAATAAAGCACTCTGAAATGATTTCCAGATTTGTTTCCAGTCTTATAATTCATCTTTTAAAATTTTTTTCAAACTTTTTTGACTGTAACCCACAGAAATCCACTTAATATCACAACTCAGGACACGTGTGTATGTGTGTATACACACACACATTTATATTTTTATCAAATGTTTCATGAAACACCTTCAGTATGTGCAGTACAATATGATAGATTATGAAAATCCCATTTCTTTTAAAAATGCTAAAAAAAAGACATTAAGTTGATTTTACAACCTACTAATGGATCAAAATCTCCATGCAGTTGGAAAAATAGCTTTACACTACCATCAGTATTCTTTGGCTCCTATGTTCTAAGCAAAAAACTAAACATTCCTCAGTTAAAAAAAAAAAAAATTATACATTTCAGAGATTGCTTCTCCCAACTTCTTCAACCCCACATTTCACCACCCTCTCAGAAAAAGCAACTAAATAGTCAAAAATGATCACTTTGACATGAACTACCTTACATTTCCATGCCTGCATACTTTTGCTTTCTCTCCATCTCACATAACCTTGACCCTCTTCCCATCAGCCTAATCCCTACTCACGTTCAAGGCTCAATTGAAATAACATCTACTTTAAGAAAATATTCACCAACTTCCTTTCACTCAGTCCTTCCTATTCTGTGCTCTGAGGGTACTTTATAATACCTTCACTGTAGCACTTTTAATAGTCTGATTCATACAAACGTTTCCCATTTTTAAATGAATGAACTGCATTTCATTCATCTTTTGTAACACCCTTGGGTCTTACACATAGCACCAATCCAAATAATTTCCTGGGAAATAGAACCTTGTAGTTTTAAGCAGAATGTTCTTATGGGGATAACCATTTCATGGAGAGGACAGAAAGACAGACTAAAGAAAAAAAGAGTTAACACAGCAGTCCTGAATTATTATCCTTTCTTTGGACAGCATGGCTACAAGGTTGGCCCTTGGCTGCCATCTGGGAACTTAGATTTCAGAAGGATACCCACTATTAACTGATAAGAACAGTTCACAATGCTTAAATCATCTGTAAAAATAGTATGGTAATAGCCAACAATGACTTTCCTTCTGAGAGGCCGGAATGTGGGCATGTGCCAGGCAGGGTCTACAGGACCAGACCCAAATAAAAATCCCGGACACAGAGTCGCTAATGAATTTCCCTGGTTGGGAACATCTTACAGGTTGTCAAACCTGTTCCTAAGGGAATTAAGTGTTTCCTGTGTGACTCCATTGAAAGAGAATTCTGTAAGCTTTCAATCGGTTTTCCCTGTACTTTTTCCCATGTGCCCCCCTCCCTTTGCTGATTCTGCTTCAGATTGCTTCACTGTAATAAATCATAGCCACAAGTACTACTACTATATGCTGAATCCTCTGAGTCATCCTAGAGTCATCAAGCCAGGGAGTGGTCTTGGGAATCCCTCAAGACTATGACTAAATGCATAAAAACATAAGATGCCATATAATGCAAGTATCAGGGCGTAGTTCAGCTTTGCTGAAGGGCAGAGTTTGAGACAGCGAAGATAAAAAAGAAATATATAAGAACCGATGCAGGGCCATAGAACATGTTAACAGCTTAATTTTTTATTGCAATATTTATGAATAAAGAAGTGAATCACCAAGATTAAAGAAAAAGGACTTTCTGATAGTAGAGTAATACAGATAGGAGGGAAAATTGTATGAAAGTACTCAGATTAAGAAAAAACAGTAAAATACCTTTAAAAATGAGGTGTCTACAAATTAAAGAATGAGATTATCCTACTAAAATATAAATAAAAATTGGGGCACCTGGGTGGCTCAGTCAGTTAAGCGACTGCCTTTGGCTCAGGTCATGATTCTAGGGTCCTGGGATCAAGCCCCGCATGAGGCTCCCTGCTAAGCAGAGGGTCTGCTTCTCTCTATCCCTCTGCCTGCTGCTCTGCTTACTTGTACTCTGTCAAATACATAAATAAAATATTTAAAAATAATAATAAAATATATATAAAAATATAAACTTATCCATTTGGCTTTTTTCTTAAGATTTTATTTATTTGAGACAGAGTGTAAGAGAGAGAGCTCACATTCGAGCATAAGCATGGGGCAGGGGAGAGGGAGTGGGAGAAGGAGATTCCCCACTAAGAAGGGAGCCTGACACCAAGCTCAATCCCGGGACCCTGTTTTCATGACGTGAGCGGAAGGCAGATGCATAACCAACTGAGCCACCCAGGCATTCCTCCATTTGGCATTTAACTACACATATTAGCAACTCTACACCAAATAGGAGATAATGATTACAATTTTAAGATGTTGTATATTATTACAGATATAGTGAAAAGAAGAGCCATATGTACCACAATGTTCATTGCAGCAATGGCCACAATAGCAAAACTGTGAAAAGAGGCAAGGTGCCCTTCAGCAGATGAATGGATAAAGAAGACATGGTCCATATATACAATGGAATATTATGCCTCCATCAAAAAGGATGAATATCTAACTTTCGTAGCAGCATGGACCAGATTGGAAGAGATTATGCTGAGTGAAATAAGCCAAGTAGAGAAAGTCAAATATCATATGGTTTCACTTACTTGAGAACCATAGGGAGTAATATAGAGGACAGTAGGAGAAGGAAAGGAAATGGGAAGTGGGGTAAATCAGAGCGGGAGATGAAAAAGAGACTTTGGACTTAGAAACAAACTGAAGGTCTTGGAAGGGAGGGGGTAGGAGGATGGGCGAGGCTGGTGGTGGGTATGAAGGTACCTATTGCATGGAGACTGGGTGTGGGGCATAAACAATGAAACTTGGAACACTGAAAAAGTAAAATAACAAAATTTAAAAAAAGTTAAAAAATAAATACAACAATTAAAAAAGATGTTGTATATTATTGCATGCCAACCAGTATTTCTTCAGAAGGACTGCCATCTGAACTTAATCATCCATTTTTGTGCAATTACTTGAATATTCTGTTGCATTTACCATATTATTTCATATACACAAAGAGCAACTAAAATATTAAGGTGCTGACACTACCAAGACAACTATGAAAGATGGAAATCAAGCAGGCTGAGAGAGGTGAATCCAGCTTCATTTGAATTTCAAGAGAATTATGCTACTGGATTAGTTATTCACCACAAAGGGAAAAAAATTTTCTGACCTATTAAAAATATTTTGTTGAGATTTTTGTCAAAAAGGGAGGTACACTAATAAAAAATGTAGAGATCCTTACAAATTATGAATCGAATGTTGACCTAAAAAATTCTACTAGCATAAATTCAGTCTTTAAGATTTTATTTATTTGACAGAGAGATCACAAGTAGGCAGAAAGGCAGACAGAGAGAGTGAGGGAAACAGGCTCCCCGCTGAGCAGAGAGCCCGATGCGGGCCTTGATCCCAGGACCCTGAGATCATGACCTGAGCTGAAGGCCCTGAGCTGAAGGCAGAGGCTTTAACCCACTGAGCCACCCAGGCACCCAAATTCAGTCTTTAGAAAATGACGTTTGGTTGGGGCGTCTGGGTGGCTGAGTCGTTAAGCATCTGCCTTCAGCTCCGGTCATGATCCCGGAGTTCTGGGATTGAGTCCAGCATCATTGGGCTCCCTGCTCAGCAGGAAGCCTGCTTCTCCCCCTCTCACTTCCCCTGCTTGTGTTTCCTCTCTAACTGTGTTTCTATCAAATAATAAAATCTTTATAAAAAAAAAAAAAGAGTAAAATACTTGTTTAGGAGGGAAGCTCCGAGATCATGACCTGAGCAAGAGGCAGACACTTAACAACTGAGCCATCCAGGCGCCCCAACAACTATTTTACTCTTGTCACAATTTATTGCTAGAAAATTAAGCATGTCCTAGTAACTCCATGCGGAAGAGGTCTCTTGGAAACTTGTGCCTGGCTACCTCCAGGCCTTGCCCCATGTACCCTTCCCTTTGCATATTTTTTGTGTCCTTTCCTGTAACAAATCTTCATCATGAGCACAACGATATGGTGGGTCCTGTGAGTCCTTCTAGTCAATCACCAAACCTGGGGGCTGTCTTGGAGTGCCCCAACATAGGGGGTATTTGCACTGGAAATCTAAATTCCTAGTGGGTTTTTTTTTAACTTTATTTATTCATTTGAGAGAGAAAGCGCATGAGCGAGCACGTGACCGCAGGCAGAGGGGCAAAGGGAGAAGGAGAAGTGGACTGCCCACCAAGCAGGGAGTCAAGAGGGGGTTTATGGGGCTTGATCCAAGACCTGAGCTGGAAACACACATTTAACCAACTGAGCCACCCATGCGCCCCCTAGTGTTTTTACACAGAATGTAGAAAAATACTCATGGAATTACTGACAGACTTTAGTAGCTAGAGTTACACTGTTTCATTAAAAAAAAAGAGAGAGAATGGTAAAAATCAAGCTATATCCTAACCAAGTTTCTGAAGTTCAGTGATGGAGAACTTGTAGATCTCCAAGCAAAAACTAAGACGCTGTTGGCGGGGGGCTCTGATTTTGTTCACAACACTTGATGCTCTAAAAATGCGAAAGCAATGTCTACAAAGTGCTAAAGGAAATAACATGGGACCTGAAAACACTATAATTGGCTGATTTATTATTTAAATATAAAGGCAACAGGCAATTCTCAAGCAAGAAAGTAAATACTTTGGCGATGAGAATACTTACTTTGGAGACAGGAAACAGGTGCTATAGACCTGATAAATGACTACACTCACCAAACAAGAGTAATCAAGACAAAGAACTCTGGAATGAATTTTAAGGACTAAAAGTAAGCACAGTATTCATTTGAATTGTGCTTCTAGAATAACAATGTTATAAGCCTGTGCAATGCTTAAAAAACTGACACAGTACCTAAAACTTGGCTGGTGGAAGTTTTAGGGGATAAAATTTAAATGTAAGAACTTCCTCATTTTTCATAATGGAAAGGCATAAAATAATATTAGTGATAATGTTTTAAAAATAAAAAAGAGGGCGCCTGGATGGCTCAGTGGGTTAAAGCCTCTGCCTTCGGCTCGAGTCATGATCTCAGGGTCCTGGGATCAAGGCCCACATCGGGCTCTGTGCTCGGCAGGGAGCCTGCTTCCTCCTCTCTCTCTGCCTGCCTCTCTGCCTACTTGTGATCTCTCTGTCAAGTAAATAAATAAAATCTTTAAGAAAAATTAAATAAAAATAAAAAAGAATTGATTTGCTCCTTTTAGAAGTGAATGGTAGGTATGTGAATCTATAATCCTACATGATTTTGAATACTTTCCTGTCATAACCCATAATTTGTGTTTTACAGTTCACTAACATTCTTTTTATGTTTTTTTTAAGATTTTATTTATTTATTTGACAGGGAGAAACACAGCGAGAGAGTGAACACAAGCAAGGGGAGTGAGAGAGGGAGAAGCAGGCTTCCCGCCAAGCAGGCAGCCCGATGTGGGGCTCAATCCCAGGTCTTGGGGATCATGACCTGAGCCGAAGACAGTCGCTTAACCAACTGAGCCACCCAGGTGCCCCATAGTTCACTAACATTCTAATGAGTGTCTAGATCACTATAAAGAATAGGGTGAAAGGGTACTAATTAAAGTTAAATTGTCTAAATACTTCAGAAGAGCTAGCATGACCAGTATTAGCAAGAATGAAAGACTGAGAACCTCTCATATAGTGGTAGACATTAACTGTTGTAAAACTCTTTAGAAGGCATTATGTCTCAAACTAAAATATGCACAGACCAATGAACCATGATTCTGTGTTGTTCTGGTTTATCCTGTAGACATGCTTATACAAGTTTACAAAGAAACATCCTTAGAATATTCACTGTTGGTAATAATGAAAAACAGGAAAAAATTAAACGTCCATTTATAATAGAGGAATGAAAAAATGTTTTAAAACTATGCAGACATTAAAAAGAATGAAAGGGCCATTGGGTGGCTCAGTCAATTAAGTATCCGCCTTCAGCTCAGGTCATGACCCCAGGGTCCTGAGACTGAGCCCAGAGTCTGGCTCCCAGTATGGAGAACTTGCTTCTGCCTCCCCTTCTGCTCCTTCACCCCACACCCCGCTCATGTGCTCTCTCGCAAACAAATAAAATCTTTAAAAAAATAAATAAGATAAATGAAATACATTATATAGAATCAAGGAGAATTATGGACATCTTTCTACCTTGATTGGGATAGGTCTTGGCTACACAGCTGTACAAATTTGGGGAAACTCAGCAAATGGTGCACTTAATTAAAATCTCTCTGGGGCGCCTGGGTGGCTCAGTGGTCAAGCCTCTGCCTTCAACTCAGGTCATGATCCTGGAGTCCTGGGATCAAGCCCCGCATCGGGCTGCCTGCTCGGCGGGAAGCCTGCTTCTCCCTCTCTGGCTGTGTTTCTCTCTGTAACATAAATAAAATCTTAAAAAAACAAAAAAAACAAACTCTCCATTTCACTGTCTACAAATCTTACCTTAAACAGAATAAGGAACTCACAAAATATTTTCTTAGTTGCAAAACAATACATGTTTATAGTAAAAATAACACAGAAACGTTATGATTGAGAATCTCTTATCTCTTTTCTTCCAATCCAACCTCTTCAGAGTTAACCAGTCAAAATTAACCTCCATTAATAGTTGAATATATTAAAGCCTTTTTTTCTATATATAAGTATACATAAATGTGTAGTTGTTTTATGTAATTGCAAAAAAAAATGTGTAATACTATACATAGCAATCTCCTCTTGATACTTATTTGTGACTATCTTCTCTTATTGGTACATATAATTTTCTCCCATTTAAAGTCCGCATAATATTACACTTCATGATAAACCATAATTTACTGAACCACTGCTTTACTACTGACCACAAAATTACTTTCATGCTTTAACAAAATGAGCATTTTTCTATTTATTATCATTCATAGGGGTATAAAAAATTAAACCATAATTAGTGATTTGAAAATGTCCCTTGGGAGTTGAAATCCCATTAAAATATTAAAGTTTTTTTCCCCCGATTTTCAAACATATGCCTTCCAAATACATAAATGAGAAAAATGCCTGTTCTCATAGTACATAGTAATTTAGCGTAACTGTGAATTAATGAATAAAATTTTACAGACATCAACTATGAATGTAGGAAATGTTTTGTATTTTTGTGGCAGCTCAAAAAAAGTTTTGGGGCGCCTGGGTGGCTCAGTTGGTTAAGCGACTGCCTTCGGCTCAGGTCATGATCCTGGAGTCCCTGGGATCAAGCCCCACATCGGGCTCCCTGCTCAGTGGGAAGCCTGCTTCTCCCTCTCTCACTCCCCCTGCTTGTGTTCCTTCTCTCGCTGTGTTTCTCTCTGCCAAATAAATAAATAAGAATCTTTAAAAAAAAAAAGTTTTAAATTAGCAATGGACTCTCTTAATACACATAAGTAAACAAATGAAGTTTCTTAGTAGGTAGGAGGAAAAGCCACCAATCACTGCACCAAATGGACCTAAAATGCATTATTTCAAGGTATCTGGGTCCATTCCTAGTCTCTTGTAATATTTTCCATGACCGAATACGAAGATGCATTTATCAATTTATGAATTGTCTATATGAAATTGCTAATAATAGAGAAACTTAGTACTATCACCAAACAGTAAGAAAAAAAACTTGTAACAAATTTTTAGAAGAATTTGAAAATAAAATAATTACAAACCTAGGTCCAATAACAGGAATAAGTAAGACATCCTGAAGGTCTGGATGTTGAAGAACAGGAACACTTAATCCATTAAACTGCTGTTAAAAATAAACAGAATTATGAAGCCATTAATATAATTGATAAATTTCAATTTACAGGTCTTTTCATTGCATTACCTAGCAGAGCATGAAGCTTGGTTTAGGATAGTCTCACTTTACTCCATAAAATACTATAAAAAAAACAGACTTCAAAACAACTGTTTTCTCTGCATTTTATTCTGAAGTACCTCGATCTCTTTATAAGGTTCAACTTTGTTTACAATTTGGCTTTATAAAGACAACCCTTGTTTATCTGAGGTGACTTATTTTGAAAACACATATCCAACACAAAATTGCATATGGTACTCTTTTAAGGAAACACTGTGAATAGGACATTAAGGATTGAGATTATTAAACCCTATTCATTAAACACCACCAATACTGAATGCCATGTCAGTTTTGCTGAGGGAAATAAATGCTTTTTGGCAAAAGTTCAGGATTTTCAGTATCCTCTATCCTACTTGGTCTTTGAACTGGAAATGGGTACATGACCAGGAGTGTACGCACTGAGGCCAGCTCACACAGTCTCAGGAGAACCAATTACGTGCATCTCTGCCCAATTTCAAAGTCACACTGGTAGCTTGAAACTGACCACAGTGGGAGTATTTACACCGCTGAAATCAGCAAATGGCTTAAAAAGTTTGTTTTCCCAAGTGGGTTTTTTCCATATGTACCAGCACACCACTGTTGCAAGAAGAAAATAACTGGGCACTGCACTCACCAGAATAAAAAGTGGAATAGTGGAAGAGATAGCAAGGATACTACAGTTTAAAACAGAGCAACAAGCAATATTTCAGAACAAGTCTCTGCCATGTAGGCCAATGATTTTAAATCATGAATTTTCACAAACTACGTGAAAGAACAGTAATAATAATAGATATTTCCATTGCCCTGTGGTAGCCACATACTACTTAGAAACACTCTTAAAAATCAATTTCCAAGTTGATAAGAGAAAAAATTTGTATTTTAGCCATCTATATTTCCACCAAATCAACAGCTCTCCTGACTTTTGCTTTCTTCCAGGCAAAGGCGATTTCAGACCAACCTTACCTAACAGACAGCTAAGAGAAATATAGGGGCACCTGAGTGGTTCAGTTGGTCAAGCGTCTGCTCAGGTCATGGTCCTGGAGTCCTGGGACCGAGCCCCACGTTGAGGAACAACGTGACATAGATTGTAGAAATGCAATTATGGACATGACATAGAAAATTGGCACATACCTTCTGAAGTTCATCAAACAACAGATCTTTCACATGCTGCACTGAGGCTAGATGTGTATTTACTCGGACAGTTGTGAATGATGGAGGATGTGACAAGCGATTTAACAGAGTTTCAAATTTCCTTTCTGCTTCTTGTTTCCCCAAAGCTGATAAAACCTGAAAAGAGGACAAGTTAATGTTTCAATGTCACTATAAGAATTAACTAAAAATATTAAGTAGATTATGCATACACATTTGTTCTAACTAATGACACATCTTTCACAATTGTTGAGATCCATGTTAATACTAACTATGAACCATGTTAATACTATTACTAATGAAGTATTACATTCTTCACAGGGTTTTGGGGTTTAATTCTGGTAATAAACACCTAACAAAATGCCCAACATAAGGGGCTTGGAAAAAACATCTTCAACTTCAAAGCATTATTAACATTTTGAATACATTAATGTCTGCTATGCTTCTTCAATAAAATTCATGATTTTATTCTGTTTATATCAAATATATTGTTTTGTAGAGCTATTTACTTGCTAGCCTCATACCTAGAACAAATTCATCAGCGGCCTTTTAAAATACCAATATTTGAATAAGTAACATTGATACTGTTATCCCAAAGGTCATCCACATCAGTTTTATACAGTTATTTGTAAATATAATAAATATCATACAAAAAGACAGGCAGCAAATATAACATGTCAGAAATGGAGGTTTAAAGACTTTAAAAAAAAAAAAGTCCCCCTGAGATTAACTGAACCTTTGGGAGACACATATTTTCCCATTTTTGTCATCTTTGACTGTACCCTGCCTCACAGCATCTTCATAAACTACCTTGACAGCCTACTAATCCACCAGCCTCAAAGTATTAGTACTTTCTCAAGTTTAGTTTTTATTAAAATTGAATATATCTCTACTTCCAATACTTTTACAAAGGAATGGCTTTTTGTAAAATCATTTACAGTTAGTGGGTTTGAGGCAGAGATGGTGTCAAAGACAGCCTTTTGGGTCTTCTCTAATACATATTTACCATTTTAAAAATTGTTGAGAAAAATCACGGAATGCCTCTATTTCTCTTAATATGCTCCTTATATTTTTAGTTCTTTGAAGTCAAGAGAAGATATTTTCTCTTTCCATACTCTCTAATCCCTTAATATAATCTTTGGAAATAAAATGTAGAAATCAAGGGGCGCCTGGGTGGCTCAGTTGGTTAAGCGACTGCTTTCGGCTCAGGTCATGATCCTGGAGACCCAGGATCAAGTCCCACATCGGGATTCCTGATCGGCAGGAAGCCTGCTTCTCCCTCTCTCAGTCCCTCTGCTTGTGTTCCCTCTCTAGCTCTGTTTCTCTCTGTCAAATAAATAAATAAAATCTTTTAAAAAAAATGTAGAAATCAAATCTTAAAAAGTCATAGCTTCAGTAATATCTTCATACCCCAGTAACATTTATGTCTTAGACTTTACTTTGAATAAGAAAAGCAAAGATTTAGGAAATACAAAGTAGCCTAGAGGCAAGATAGTAAAATATAAAGAGCACAAGCTTGGCAAAAACAACATTCACTGAGGACTTCTGTGCTAGGTACTGCTAATAGCACGTGGAATGAATATTTGTTGAGGACTAATGTGCCAAAATAATACGAGCAGAATTCACTTACGGTTAATACCTTGTAAGGTAAATATTCTAAACATCCTCAGTTCCCACAGAAATGGATTTTAAGGTTAAATGGTATGAAATAATTTACTCAAAGCACAGGGACACACATCAAGGACCTGGGATTCCAAATATCCATTTTTTCATTGTACCTGAGCTATTCAGCTTCAGATTTCAGTCCTATGACTTGACAGCGGTGTCAATTTGGGGGTCAGCTACAGGACTCTTTGGACCCTCAGTTCTCTCACCTATTAAAATGCAGAAAAAAAAAAAAACCTCTGAAACCCTCCCAAAATAAATTGCTAATATTAAAATGTAAAGGTCTGCAGATCACCTAGCACAACTAGTGGCATTTAAGAGGCATTAACACATTATAGTATCCCTTTCACCTGAGAGCCACAGCAAACGCTCTAAGAACACGGATGTATCTTCACTGTACTTAAAATTCCCCCTCATTCTTGTAGCCCCTTCAGTGCCATGCCTACTGCCACGCACATAACCGCTCTTTTCCCTTCCCTTCTTTTCACGTTAAATGTCGAAACGTAGACCTCATTCACTCTTATCTCCAAAGCATTAAATACCCGCTGGAAGATACTCGCCATTTTTACATTCGGGAAAAAAGTAGTAAGGAGCAACGGTGTAAAGATTAGGTCTGGCTTTCGGCTTTTTTTCCTTGCAGCTTGCCATTGACTTTTTGCAAATATCTAACAGGTTTATTTGACCTACCTCCTTATTCATAAAACCCTCTTTAAGATACTTTTCAACTTCATGTCTCAACGATATTTTAGGGAAAACGGACATTTTTCCTATTGCTTTGTTCTCAAAAAAAAAAAAAAAAAAGCTGGAAAACGGTGATTTTTCTCTTTCCGAAGTGAAAAGTGAACAGCGTCTCCGCAATGAGTAATCACCCACACGTGCCGAGATCACAAGACCGCCAAGAACACCGCGCGGCTCTCTCCAAGTTACATTCAGGATTGCTACGGTACATCCACGCTTCCTCGAGCAGAGCCAGTTTAGAGCGGCTTCCTCGCCTCCACCATACCCGTCCTCGGTCCTTCTTGAGAGACGCTCACGGAAATCACTGCGAGCTCATGTCCCTCACGTTGCAGAGAATACACGCACACAAACACACACAAAAACTGACAATCAAGTCCGTGGTGAACCTGCCGGCAAAACTGACTTCTGTTAACTCACATTAAGCCCTCAGCACTCGTTTCAAAACCGCGCCCCCAATTTCTCTGCAGAAAGCCGCTTCCGGCTTGCGTCACTTCCGGCGACGCTTCCCACCCTCCCCGGTTCCCCAATCCGCAACCGCAAACTGGCGTACGTCAGGTCTCCGGAGTTTCCGAGCTCCGCTGGCCGGGTGTCCACGAGCAAGTGGATACTGGGCCTCTGAATAGGGAGAGGCGGCCGCCTGGGTGAACCTCCTGATCCAGTGCCTGGGGTGGATGCCGGGAGAAATGGGGAAATGGTGTGGGTGAAATCGTAGTAGCCTGAATAAATTGGAGGTCCAATTAGTTACCTGCTAGTGACCTCCAACGAAAGGAGGAAGTCTTCAACGTAAAGACACACTTTGATTTCACATGCTTTATCTCTTTGTGGCATACTAATCTAACTTCAGCTGTGAATGAACGCCGTTATTTAATTTTTTGAAAGCTGAGTTAATGGTGTGCTAGTATACCCTAGTTCAATGTTTTATTTTTTTCTCTTGAAATTTTAATTTGTTTTTGCTCTAATACAGCACTTTTGTCTTTTTCTTAAAATTTGTTGAATTGGAAAGAAAGATTACCGGCATTCCATTTCAATTAAAGGAAGTTATTTCCAGTTAACACTTCAGAAAATAAGTTATAATCCTAACAACAGTATTATATGCCTTTTTTATGACTTCTTTCTTATTGCACGAATTCCAAATATGTTTATATTCAAATAGTAATATTTCATAGAACAGTGTTCCTTCTTTGGATCTTTTGAAATTTTGTTTTTAAAAAATTTAAAGGAATGTTTTCAGAAAAAAATAAAGAAAGGTGTTAGGTTTTAAGTGCTATATTTAAAAAGTATATTACTCAAAATTCTCTAACTCGATTAAATTCTTAAAAAGTGTACCTACTATCTATAATACAAATGTGCAATATGAAATAAAGTGTATCTTTTGTAAAAGATAATTGTGGTATATGTGATTTCTGTTCAGATAATTCACAGCTATATTTTGTTAATTATTTTTAGTTGTGACTAGTTTTCTTTCCTTCCAGTTAGTACAAATTTCAAATCCCTAAATCTACAAATAATACTTGTTAATGTGAAAAAAAATATTTTAAAAATATTACAGCAGTCCTGTTGTCAGGTAAATTGTAGAAAAGATGATAACAACTGGAACAGTTCTTCAACATAAAAGTTTCAAACATTTTGGGGCTCCGGCTGGCTCAGTTGGCAGAGCATGCAATTCTTGATCCCGGTGTTGAGTTAGAGCCCCACACTGGGTGTAGAGATTACATTAAAAAAAATGTTTCAAACATTTTGAAAGAGTAGGATCAATAGAAATATAAACAATCCTGCTCAAATATATTCATTCCACTTACTTAAAAGTGAAAAAATACTTCAGATTTACTTTCTAAAGTATCATTACACCATCATAAAAATATTTAAGAAACATGTAATTTTTTGGCTTCAAAGCTCTGCAAAAAAAAAACTGCTTTATTTCAGAAACTGTTTATCAGACATCTGAAAGGCAGAAAAAAGTAGAATGTGGTTTATATACATGTCTAACAATTGAAGAAGCTAAGTTACAGCATTTATTTTTTATTAATAATGAAACTAGTACTAGAAATGTCTCTTCAAGCCTCTGTTTACACAAACACCAAATCATCTATATTTGAGCCAATTCATGGTCCTGAAAGATGAACTAATTACGTAGTCTTGGTACATACCTTTTCCTCTCCGTGAAAGGTTATAACTTGTCTTTAATGTCAGAAAGTTGGAACACATTATCTCATATGTATGTCTTAAAAGGTCTTTGAATCATCACACTGGGAGGACTTAAGTCATACACTTCATTTCTCTTCGTACAGGTAATGAAATAGTTTGGCACATTAAAAGGCCACTCTGCCTGAATTAAAATCTACCACCTGACAAAGTCCATAGCTTTAGAATTAAATTCTGCCCTTAACTAGGAATTAGGCTTCATTCCAGGCCGTGAAGCTTTCAAATTTGTTGGAACCTAAGATGAAGAAGTGGAATTGTGTAACAGCACTGTACCCTGACAGATGGTAGCTACACCTGTGGTGAGCATGGCATGAGATGTTGACTCACTATGTTGTACACCTGAAACCAATGTAACATTGTGTCAACTATCCTCAAATAAGTTAAATTATAAAGCGGAATAGAAACAGGTAGGGGATTAGCTTTTTGATTTAAAAAGTTAGCCGAGTAATAAACTGAAATCAATTTCAGCCGCAACCAATAGTTAAGTTCACAACTGTTCCTTCTAAGGAATATTAGATGTTTTTTTTAAATTCCCTCATTCGACCTTTTTTCCTTGAAATTTCAGTTTCTTTGCTCTAGGAATAGCATGCTTTCCCCTCTGTTAAACAGAAGTGATTACTGGGATTCCATTTCAGTTAAAGGAAGTTATTTTATTTCGTGTATTTGGGCTCCATGGAAATTCCGAATGCGTAGCAAAACTGGCGGACTTTGTTAATCACATAACTGAACTCCGTGGCTACCGGCATTCCATGGATCGTCTGCCGATCAATTCTATTTTGAATCACCGCGGAACCCCAAGCCTGCTTGCCTGCACAGGGGTGACAGTTGTGAAACACCCCTTAGTTCCGTGCAGTCACAGGACAGCAAACGACCGCTATCCGGTGGGAAGAACTGCAGTTGCCCCTACGTTTTGAGAGGACAGGGGCGCACCTGGCCAACAACACGGACTCGAGAATCGGAATCTGTCAAACGCTTGCAAACAGTAACCCGAAGAATCGCTCATGGAGGGAAACTCTCCGACTCCCACCCACCCCAACCTCCCACACACCTGAGCAGTTTGGAGCCCGCCTACCGGAAGTAAAGCCGGAGGAAACGCCACGTCGAAAGCGTGGGGTTAACGTAAGCGTGTCGACGTCAGGCCCTGTCCTTCCGGCGATGGGTGGTCGGTACTCGGGAAGGGAGGCGGAGCGGAGGCGGGGCTTTGGGTTAGTTGAAGCTCTGGTGGGGAGGTGGGTTCAGACCGAGAGGACTACGGGTCGGCGTTTGGCTCACTGGGCTCGAAACAAAGGACTATCCGGTAGGGACTCAGCGCGTTGCCTACTGACCGGTAGCTGAGCGGCCGATCGAGGCTTTTCTGCCAACGAGTACCCTCGCCGCGCGGTCTCAGTAGGCTTCTCCTCGGTTCCCGACAGCCAGCAACGTGGTGGGGGCCCCCGCACAGCGGCACCTGCTGCTGAGGGACCCCGCGGCCCGCCCAGGTGCTCATGATGGGGCTGATCTTCGCTAAATTGTGGAGCCTCTTCTGTAACCAAGGTGAGAAGGATGGAGCTGCGCAACGGCTCGACTCCAGGGCGGAGGGTCCGGTCGCCTTAGGAGACTGCCGGAGGCAGGGCTGTTTGTGGACACAAATGTTCTGAGAGCCGATTTTCTCGACGGGGCGAGTAGAAACTCGGTAATTTAGGCTGGGAGAAGGTGCAGGAGAGATTGGATGTGTGGGAGAAATGAGGAGTGAAAAGAGGACGCATTTGGGATCCCAGAGTTCAAACTAAGAATTTTTGGATTTCAGCGAAGCAAAGCGGAAAAATGCACCTAGTGATACCTGGAGGCATTTTGAGGGTCTTTTCTAGCTTTAATTAAGCATCCTGTGGCTTTCCCCAAGATAAGTGTCCGCCCAGAAACCTATCAGCTTTTTTAGAAAAATTATTAGTAGTGCTGCTTTTTTTCTACTTTTCTTTAAGCCATTGCGCCTTCACGTTCTGATTGTGCCTGCTTCCTCAGACTTGAGAAGGAGTGGTCCGGTGAGATGCACGGGTTTCCGGAAATCTGCATCCTAAACCTTTTATTCCTTTCTTAGGTATTGGAGAACTAAATGCTTTGGGTTCTGTATAGGAGGTTGCGTGTCCGTAATTAGTCTAGGACAGGTTATGAGACATTTAGAAGTTGGAAGTCCAAAGGGCCAAGAAGTTGTAAAACCTGTTCTGAGTCAGAGAATGAGATGTGATGTCTTCTGAAGAGAGAAAATACACAGACAAAAAAGGGCCGGGCAGTAGATAAAGTTTTAGTCATTCTTTGAACAGAAGGCATTCTTAGTAATTGGATCTACTTTTTAAATTCAGTTTCATTTTCCATTTAATACCCGACATAATAAAAAAACAGTGTTTTATAATGACAGCTATTGTTATTGCCAATGTGGGGGGTTTTGTTGTTGTTTTGGGGGGTTTTTTGCTTGATTTGAGAGGTCGTGAAGAAAATGAAGTGGCTTTAGTTCATTTGTTCCATAGGTCAGAACACGAAAATAGTCTTTTCCAAACTTATAAATAAGCACAGGTATATGTGTACATATATGCAAATATGTGTATATATGCAATTCTATGTATATATGCAGTTACCACAGATATCACACTTAACCTGATTTCAGAGTTTAACTTTGTAAGGATATATATACATTTATTTAATACATGCTTTTTTAGTTTATATTTTCTAGTCCTCATTGCACGAATTTACTAGTATATTTAAGCAGTATTTTAGCACAGGTTAAAAAGTATAAAGATCAGCACAGTTATCATCTGCTTATCTTTTCCCGTAGTTTAAGAAACAAAACATTACCAAAGACTGTTTTTCTTTGTGTTACCCAATTCTTCTTGCTCTCATTTTATTACTGTCATTTATTTTCTTCTTCTAATAATAATGATTATTATTATTACTGTTATTATTATTGAGACTTCCTTACTTTCCTTAATCAGACTGGAAGGGAACAAAGGATGTAGGAGATGAAAAAAAAATTCATGCACTGCTCAAAGTCCCATAATTGTTCAGGCCTCCTAAATCCCCATTACTATTTAGAATTTTTCTTTTCCTTTAACTGTCTGTTGAAAATTTAGAGCCAGTGGTTATACTCTCATTTTATCCTCATTCATTCATGCAGCTAACATTTACTCAAAGGCCATCACAAGTCTTCAGGTAGGCATAGGAGATACAAAGATGAAAAACAAACAGAAAAGATAACATAGTTACTCATAAAGTACTCAAAGATCAGCAAATGAGAGCTCTGGGGAAAAACCCAGAGTGGTAACTTTTTTTAACAGGTATGTACAAAAGTGTGGTGATGATCGCCCAGAAGCAAGTGATTAGTTTTTCTCACATGGTTCCTGGAAGACTTTCCCGAAAAAGATGTACTTTACTCTAAGTGGGAGTTTACTGGTTATGCTAAACAGACTGAGTAGAAGGGCCATATTATTCTAGGCTGAAGGACTAATAATGTGCAAATGGGAGAGGAATCAGATACTTGGGTACATTGAAGGAAACTGAAAATAGTTTAGTTTGGCTGTATCTTAGTTGGCCTGTCGGGGAGTTAGAGGAGTTGAGGTTGGAGAGGTAGCTCCTGGAACCAGATCACAAGAGGGCCTTGTGTGTCAGCCCACTAAGACATTAAACTGTACAGAGCTGTTGAAGAGATTGCTTGTATGTTATTTTTTAAACTGGGGAATGTCATCAGATAATTTAGTCCTGTATTTTTTTTCCTTTGTATATCAACAAAATTAACTGACATTCTCAGCATTTTCCATTTTCACTATAATGCAAGTAATCCAGAGATACTCAAATCACTCAATCTTGGTTGCATATTAGAATAATAAGCCTATAGCCCTATCTCAGACTGATTAGATCAGAATGGGGCAGGGTGGCCTGAGCATCACTGCCTAGATGATTCAGATTTGCAGGCAGAGTTGAGAACTACATATCTGACTTAAAATACTCTTTTCCCTTATCTGTTTTTAGTATTTGGCTCCCATCTTTTTTTCCTGTAGCATTTTACAGCACAAATCATCTTCTTGTTAATTTGATATCTTTCTGGGAATAAGTATGCTAAAGTGTGGTTATCTAAGTAAAACTATGACAAAGTACACAGCCTCAGCAATTTTGTATTGTTTAATTATAAGCTAGAAGACATTGCTTAGATGCAGTTATCGATGAAGGAAATAATTTCAAATCTGATTATCTTTACAAATTTAGGAATATATTCATTACTGGACATCATATATTTTAATAGTATGCATATGTGGAAATTTTGAACATTATCATTTGTCTTTTATTGAAATATAATTGACATAGAACATATTTGTTTCAGGTGTACTAACTTGTCTTACCGTAGAAGAGAAATTAGTACTTTTATGCCCTTTTCCCTTATCCCAATATAGCGTTTTGCTTTAACGCACAGTCTTTTCATTATTATGACTGTAAAGTTTAGTTATTCCTGTGCCAGAGTGTGCTAGAATTACGTTCCCCTTTTTCCTACAACTTTTTCCCCCTAGATTAAATAATTACAACATCTCATTGCCTTAGTTTTCTTTGTGCGTTTTACTAAGTCATTTCATTCTATCCCAAAACTCTGTACAAAGTTTCCCACATCACACTCAGTCAGTTGTTTTATCACTCCTCCCAACCCCCTCAGTATTTACTTTTGCTCTGAACTGAGCTTGCTTCCCTCTGCCTGCTCCACAGCTGTGCCAGACTTGTCTGTGCAGTCATGCCAGGAATTTCCTTTGCTTTTCTGTTTTATTAGCACTTATGTCTTTCTTTCTTCACTCCTTTTTGTTTTGGTGTTTTTGTTTTGTTTTGTTTTGTTTTGTTTTTTTGAAGCACATCCTACCAAAATTTCCTGCAAAGGTGTCCAAAGCAGTAATTATTTTTTCAATTCCAAATGCCTGAAAATCTATTGGTCTCACTTTGCTTTTGACTTGTAATTAGATTGAATGTAAAATTCTGAATTGGAAAACGTTTCTTTTAGCAGGCATTTGCAAGTATTGTTATGGTCCTCTACCTTCCAGTGTTGTTAAAAAGACCAGTATCATTCTTATTCTGGGTTTTTCTCTTTCTAGTAGATTTTAGAAGTTTCATTATTCATTGGTATCTTTAAATTTGCAAGGCATGGGCCTTGTAATGTGTCTTTTTTGGTTCATTGTGCTAGGCCTTCTAGATGTTTTTCGATTCTAGGAATTTTTTTTAAATTAAATTTCTCTTAGGATGTTTTCCACTACTTTCCTGGAAATCTTTATTTTTTTTTAAGATTTTACTTATTTATTTGACAGAGAGAGAGATGACAAGTAGGCAGAGATGCAGGCAGAGAGGGAGGAGGAAGCAGGCTCCCTGTTGAGCTAGATGCAGGCGAGGCCGGCCCAGGCTGGGCCTTGGTCCCAGGACCCTGAGATCATGACCTGAGCTGAAGGCAGAGGCTTTAACCCACTGAGCCACCCAGGCGCCCTTTCTTGAAATCTTATTGGTTATATTGTGCGCTTGATTATCTAGTGTTCTTTTCCATTTTACTGCCTTTTTTTCCTCAGTTCTACTTTCTGGGGGTATTTCCTTTGTCTGCATCTTCCTATTGAATATAATGATGCCACTATCATATTTATGCCAAGTTTGTTTTTTAATTTGCATCATGACGAGTTGTAATATGGGAATACTCTCAAGTATGTGAATAGTCTTGAGGAGTAAACATGTTTTCATTCCTCTTAGATGAGTATCCAAGAAGTGCAATTTTTAGGTAATAGACTGGATGTATGATTAGTTTAATAAGAAACTATTAGATTGTTTTCCAAAGTGTTTCACCATTCTCATACTCTCACCACCGGTGTTTGAGACGTCTACTTTTTTAAAAAGATTTATTTTTTTACCTTTTACCTTACAGAGCACACAGGTACACACACACTATTAGGGAAGGGGTTGGAGGATGGACAGGCAGAGAAGCAGACTGTCCTCTGTGGAACCCAACACAGGGCTCAGTCCCATGACCAATGAGATCATGACCTGATACCTTACAGAGCACACAGGTACACACACACTATTAGGGAAGGGGTTGGAGGATGGACAGGCAGAGAAGCAGACTGTCCTCTGGAACCCAACACAGGGCTCAGTCCCATGACCAATGAGATCATGACCTGAGGTGAAACCAAGAGCCAGCTGCTTAACCAACTGAGCTACCCAGGCACCCCTGAGATTTATACTTTTAACATCCTTACCAACAGTTGGTGTCGCCAGTCTTTTTAATTTTATTCAGGAGGAGTAGCAATATCTCATTTTGGTTTTAATGCACATTTTTCTGATTACTTTGGATGTTAAGCACTTTTTCATGTGCTGACTGGCCATTTGTATTTCTTTTGCAGAATGTTCAAATCCTTTTACCATTAAATTATTTTTTTGTCTATAAAATTATATATATAATTATATCTTCCGGAATTGGGTCCTTTGTCAGATACGTGTTTTGTGACTATTTCCCCCCCGGTCTGTGCCTCCTTATTCGTTTTCTTAATGCAGGTTTTGCCAAGTGGAAGTTTTAAATTTTGGTGAAGTCTGATTTTTCAACTTTTTTTTTTTTTTTTTTTTTAACATCTGTTGCTTTTTGTGTCCTATTCCTTTCACCTACAAGCTTTGGCTCTTGGGCTTAGGTCTGTGAGCTATCTCACATTATTTTGCAGTTATGATGTGAGTAGGGAGTTGGGATTCATTTTTTATTTATTTATTTTTACATGGACATACATTCGCTCTAGCATAATTTACGAAGACTTCCCTTTCCCAATGGATTGCTTTACAGCCTTTGTTGAAAGACTGAGTCTCATCTCTGGACCTTTCTCTTGTGTTGATCTATGTGTCCATCCCAATACCATACTGCACTATCTTGATTATTGTACTACTTCCTGGTAAATTTTGAAGTCTGAATGTCAGTCTTCCCACATGTCTTGTCTGTTAATCTTTTCAAGATTTTAGTTTTCTCTGTTTTCTGCCTTTTATTTTACTAATTTCCTGCTGTTTATTTCCTTCCATCTAGTTGCTTTGGGCTTACTTTACATCCCTCTCTCCTGTTGTCTTAAGGGTCAGGTGCATGTCATTTTCTTCGTCTCTTGCTCTGTTCATATGTAACATTTTATTTTTTTAAATTTTTTAATTTTAATTTTTTTTCATATGTAACATTTTAAAGCTATAAGTGTCCCTCCTAAGAATTGTATTAGCTTCATTCCACAAATTTTAATTTGTTGTATATCATTCGGTTTGAAATACTTTAATTTTTTGTTTGTGATTTCTTTTGACCTATGGGTTATTTATAAGTGTTTAGTTTTCAAATACTTATTTTTCTAGATAGCTTACTGTTCCTAATTTAATTCCACTATGATCAGAAATATACTCTGTAAGATTTTCATCCTCTGGTCAGATTAATTGAGGCATTTTTATAGTCCATCTACATGGTCTGTTGGGTGCATGTACCTTTTGTGCTTGAAAAAATGTGTAATCTGCAATTATGTGCAGTATGCTAAATTCTGTAGGTTAAGGTGGTTGTTAGTGTTATTCAGATATTCTATATCTTAATGTGTATTTCTGCTAGAGAGCTTACAGTGTGATCTGTGTTTCTTAATCTATTATGACACTCTCCTTTAATTGTAATGTTTAGTCAAATTTATTGATGTGGTTCAATTTATGATACAATCAGATACCAAGGTATGCTATTTTTTATTATTTCCTTTTTGCCCCATCTTCATTTGTTTTGTTTTTTCTCTATTCCTCCTTTCGCACTTCGGTTGTTTTTTGTTTGTTTTCTTAAAATTCCATTTTATTTTCTTTTCTGTCTTCTTTAGTGATCCTTTTTGCATTATTTTTACAGTCTTTAGGGATTGCAATGTACATTGTTAACTTTCCTCAGTCTACTTAAGAGGTAGTAATGTTAACACTTGCAAAGTAGAAGAACCTTGAAACTGTGTAGTTACACCCTCCCCTCCCTAGTCCTTTATAACCGTGCAGGTTATATGCCATAAGAATTGAATCTACATGGACGCCTGGGTGGCTTCATTGGTTAAGCGTCCCCCTTCAGCTCAGGTCATAATCCCAGGGTCCTGGGGTGAGTTCCACATTGGCCTCCTTGCTCAGCTGGGAGCCTGCTGCTCCCTCTGCTTGTGTGCTCACTGTCTTTCTCTCTCTCTCTGGCAAAGAATTGTATCTATATTAGTTATAAACTATAGAATACAGTGTTACATTTTTTCTATAATCACATGTTCCTGAATATTTTAAAGGTAAAATTTTCTCTTACATTTACTTACATTACTATTTTTGATGTTTTGAGTTTCCATCTAGTATAATTGCCCTTCAGGCCAAAGAATTCAGCATTTTTGTAGTGTAGCCCTGTTGGTGATGAATTCTCTTAGTTTTCTTTTATCTGAAAATGTATTTTTTTAAAGATTTTATTATTTATTTGACAGAGAGAGAGATCACAAGTAGGCAGAGAGGCAGGCAGAGAGAGAGGAGGAAACAGGCTCCCCACAGAGCAGAGAGCCCGATTCTGGCCTTGATCCCAGGAACCTGAGATCATGACCCGAGCCAAAGGCAGAGTCTTTAATCCACTGAGCCACCCAGGTGCCCTGAAAATGTCTTTATTTTGCCTTCATTCTTGAAGTATATTTTTGCTGAATATAGAATCTTAGGTTTGCTTTTTCCCCTCTCTTTAGTGCTTTAAAGTAGTCGTCATGTAGTAGTCATGTCACTGACCATGACATACCTGGCTTTGGTTTTTTTGTTGTTGTTCTTGTTGTTTGTTTTGTATTTATCCTGTTTGGAATTTGCTGAGCTGCTTGTATTTGCAAATTTTGTATATTTTTGCACTCACCCAGTTCACTTGTATTTCTCAAATATAATTTTTTCCCCAAATTGCCCAGTATAACCCGTTAGTAAGTTATAGAGTCAATTTAGTGCCGACCAGCAATAAAACAAGGAATGAACATTGGAAAACTATTACAGTGTATATAAGTAAAGTACCATTATGTGAAACTTTTGTTTCAGTTGTGTGTGTCCTGGGTCATAATGCAAAATATATTGTGTATATACAACCATGGTCATGGTACAAGTTTGAAAACCATGCATTGTCTCTGCCCCTTATCATTTCTCATTGTAACTTTCCCCTGAGCAACATTCCAATTCTCTAGAGAACTATTTGAATTAAATCAGTTTCATATTTCCTGTTGAAGCCTTTCTAATCATTGCCTTTGTTCAGTGAGTTGGGGATGTTGCCCGGAGTCTTTGGTCTTCACTTCACTCTGGCCTGGGATCTTAGAGTAGTCTACTTAGACTCTTTAATCTTCTCCTCCTCCGCCTCCTACCATCCTATCCCTCCTCTACTCTCCCCCCCCTCCTCCTCTGTATTTTATCTACCAGAAAAGTGTTTTTGTTCTATCCAACAAACTATTCTTATTTATTATTGTAAAATACTAAAACTTCATTTTGTCATACACTGGGAGACCATTTGCGAAGCCTCCCAGCATGTTATTTGACTTAAGATTCCATTTCCTGGGACGCCTGGGTGGCTCAGTTGGTTGAGTGACTGCCTTCGGCTCAGGTCATGATCCTGGAGACTCGGGATCAAGTCCCACATCGGGCTCCCTGCTCGGCCGGAAGCCTGCTTCTCCCTCTCTCACTCCCACTGCTTGTGTACCCTCTCTGGCTGTGTTTCTCTCTGTCAAATAAATAAAATCTTAAAAAAAAAAAATATTCCATTTCCTTCTCAGTAAAATGAGGAATACCACCAGTTTCTCATGGAATGATTGTGAGGATTAACTTTCACAGTGCGCTTAAATTACTCAGACCGAAATTCTGTAATATTCTTTTTTACCCTTGACATTTATCTCCTTACCTGAGAGCTGGATTCTAAATCTCAATTTTCCTTGAGAATATTACCATATGATACTTCCATATGTATTGCTTTGTACTAATAATGCTGTATTGTAAGTGCTTGGTTCTGTACCCGCCTGTAAGATTTTTGATGGTAAAGAGAGCTTGCCTTGTTTGTCTTAACATAAATGTTAACCTCAGGCATAAGGTGAACTAAATAAATGTTGAACTGTTGAATCATCAGATATACATAGCTGCTTTTGGCAAAATTTAGGTATCTAGGAATATGGGAACCAGGGTCGAACTGAAGAATTTGGAAGGGGAGTTAATACTTGGTAGCAAAAAAAGCAGGAAAACAAATGCTAATTCTTATCAGTGTTTACTAGAACAAATTACTTAACTTCATAGGACCTTAATTTCCTAATCTGTAACATAAGCAGGAAAACAACCAGGAGAATTATAGTGAGTTATAATAAGCAAACAAGTTTTGTTCTGTTTTGTTGTTTTTTGCAGAACAGCTTCTGCCATAGTGACAAAAGCCCTTCCAGAGGACCTTGTCATTTGTCTTGTAATATTATAGGGCAGTACTGACGGTGTTTGGGCCATTAGAAGGCACAAACATGGCTTGTCACCTAAGAACTTGCCTGTGAATTATGGCCCCTCTTTTTGACTGATACAATGAAACTAACACTTTAGAGGGGAAATATGAAACGATATTCGATTAGATGCTTAATCAAAATTTTGACATCACAGGTTAACAAGAGGAGCGGGGCTGTGATTGGAAATATGTCAGATCATTGGCTAAAAATAAATCGATTGTGTTGTGGCTCGGAGGTTCACTAGTAGCTTTTTAAGCATTCTGCCCCGGGGGAAAGAGGTATCTTCTGTAAAGGTTAAAATCTAGAAATCTAGAAAAGATGTGTTTTCTCCTTTGTGTTCAAAGGAGGTTTCAGAATATGTACCACTTGACAGAATAATTTGATGGGCTTTAAAATCTATGAAACAAGTGACTGGTCTGTCTGTGCATGGCACCAGAAGAAGATGGAAGTTTTTATTACATGAAGAGCAGATAGTATGTGCTCAAAAGAGTTGTAAAATCCAGGGCCACCTGGGTGGCTCAGTCGGTTAAACATGTGCCTTTGGCTCAGGTCTTGATCCCAGGTCATGGCCCCAAGGTCCTGGGATTCCCCCTCATCCAGGAATCTGCTTCTCCCTCTGCTTCTGTTCCTCCCCACCATTATGCTCTCACTTGCGCGTGCTCTCTTTTCTCTGTCTCTCAAAATAAATAAATAAAATCTTTAGGAAAAAAAAAAAAGTTGTGGGGCGCCTAGGTAGCCCAGTTGGTTAAGTGCCTTTGGCTCAGGTCATGATCTCAAGGTTCTGGGATCCAGCCCCATGGGGCAGGCTTCCTGAGGGGAGCCTGCTGCTCCCCTGCTTGTGCTCACTGTCAAATTAATAAATAAAATCTTTTAAAAAATTATAAGATCCGGATTGAAAAGTCATTGTGGACTAGGTAATTGCTTGCTTATCTGTTAATTAATGGAAGGAATAAGAAACTGATTGAGAGTATATTGTGTGTCTTTTTAGGGACAGGGAAACCTTTTCAATTTTATGTTTTAAATTGGATTTCTTTGTGAAGAAAAAAATCTTGGTTATATATAGGTGGGAGAACTTCCAGGTGTAATTAAAAGCAACTTGATATAAAGCTAATTTGATTAGCAGAGATGACAAGCAGATGTGTAAAGCAATTTTTAAAGATTTTATTTATTTATTTGAGGGGGAGGTGAGCACAGAGGAGCAGAGGGAAAGGGTCAAGCAGACTCCTCAGTGAGTGCGGAGCCCAGTGTAGGGCTGGATGTCAGAACCCTGAGATCAGGGCCTGAGCCAAAATCAAGAGTCTGGTGCTTAACCCACTGAGTCACCCAGGTGCCCCCCAACAACTTTTTTAAAAACTTACCTTTTAAGTCATAATGCCTTGTCAGGATCAGAATTTCTGTTTTTCCTCCCAAACTCAGTATTGTAAGGGAGCAGGTTCTCATGTACTTCCCTCCTACCCATATCTCAACCTCTTACAAGACAGCCAGGTGGAGGACATCATACCAGATTGCCTCACTTAATTCAGGTGACCTTGACCCATGAAGTCTCTTTTACTCTGTATTTTAAGAATCCGGTAATAAGTATCCAGTGAATGATTCTCATTAGAATGCTAACTAATAATCATGGTTGAAAGCATGTAATTGTAGTATGCAGTAGTGTTAAATGTTTACGGTTTGTTTTCTTTTTTGTAGAACACAAAGTAATTATAGTGGGACTGGATAATGCAGGGAAAACCACCATTCTTTACCAATTGTAAGTATAGTCATTTACTTAAACAGTTTTCATTATTTTAGTTATTAGAACTAGTTTTATGTAATTAATAAGGTACCATTGTGCTACAACGGAAAAGCTCCAACATATGGTTTTGTATTTTACCAAACATAAAATATGTTTAAAAAATGAATAAAACTGCTGTGTGTTTGCTAAAGTCTTCACAAACACTTGACTTTTTCTGGCCTTGAAAGAAAGAATTAATATTAAACTAAAATAAATAAAGCACACATAATAGTGCTGGAGTGATGGGATAAAGTGCATTTCACTTAATTCTTCCTGCACTGCAGTTCATGTGAATAGATGGATGTCTCTAGGAAGCTTGTGGCTATCTCCTGACTCGTAGCTCTGAATTGTTGAACATACCCAGACTTGTCAAATCAAAAGAAATGAAGATCACCCTTTCTAGTTTGCAGCAGGGAAAGGCTTGAGACTTCCAGAGAAGTACATTAATACTTGGAAGAAATTTTTAACAGCCCATCAATCCACTTATCAAAGTAGCTCCCGTTATCCTTTTGGTGTTTATGAAATGATCCACGTTAAGCAGTGGAAATGGATCTGTGTCCCAAGCATTTTAACAAATAGTTATTAGACACAGTGCAGCATCGTATGGCTCTTATTGCTTTCCACCTCATCCTAAGTGTATATCGGCTGACAGCTCTCTCCAGAAGTACTTCACTTATGCAATGCCTTATGTATTTTTCAGCTGCTTTGCTATAAAAAGCTCCTAACTTGTGGCTTGTTTTATAGGCAAATAACTACTTCTTTTACTTTAAAATATTTATTCATTGGTCTTTATGTATTTTAATATGACCTCGCCTTTAACATCAGATATAAACATTTCAGAAAGCTGTCGGTTGTTGAAATAATTTTCCACATAACTTCAAAAATAATACATAAAACCTGCGAGACAGTGTAGTAATATAGTTGTAGGCTTCTTCCAGCAATACTGACTTATTATAGGCTACTATATATTTGTTGAATGAACTAATTCATGTATTTTAGCCAATATTTAAGAAAATCTATATGGTTCTGAGCATTAGTGTCCTAAACATATTTATAATTATTTTAATTAAACTTTTCATTTGCCTATAGCCTTACCTTTTTCAGGCTGTAGTGTAGGCTGACAGGCCTGAGTTTCAGTTTCCTCACCTAGACAGTCTTCATAATTATACCTAGCATAGCCTACTCTTCAGTGGTTGCTACTTTGCAAATATTGGTTGTCGCAGTCACCAGGAAGCTTGCCCTTCAGGAAGGGGCACTGGTTCTGCTCTGATAACAGAGCATGGTGGTATTGGAATTTCGGCCACAGAAATACAAATTCACCCGACGGTGTTCCTTTCTCTCCAGATCAAGTCTTTAATTTATTCCACTAAAAGAAAAAAACAAAAGTTTTCCTTCAGGATTTGTTCTTTGTCCAGATATTTGTTTGCACAAATGTTCTCTAAGTTTCTAATTTTGATGTTAACAGTTATCATCATCGATGCAAATGAGGAAGGGTAATTGATTCTGAAAATATAGAGATAAAACTTCCTTCAGCTTCTCAAGATTTACAAAAGATTTTTTTATGGTGTCTTTCAACAGCTTAATGAATGAAGTGGTTCATACATCTCCAACCATAGGAAGCAACGTTGAAGAAATAGTTGTGAAGAACACTCATTTTCTCATGTGGGATATTGGTGGTCAGGAATCACTGCGCTCATCCTGGAACACATATTACTCAAACACAGAGGTATCTAAGTTGCCTTCTGAATTTTAACACAAAGAAACCAAAGAGTCAACACAGAAAAGAGATAGACTGTACATGAAGGGCATATTGACAGTTTCTTCTCAGTAAGATCGTGTCCTGTGTCCTGTAAGGAATGTGAGGTTTTCACATAGAAGAGAAACAGTAGAAAGAGTAACTCTCACTGTTTCTTGTGGGTTTACCATAGCACAGTCTCTGAGCTCCTTCTCAGGGTAATCGGTAATCATGTAACATCTCTACTGTTGGAGAAGGCGGAGACTGGGATCAATCAGATAACCTGTCCCAAGATTTCACAGCTTTATGAGGCTCTGGTTAGGGGAGGAATAAAATATTTTAAGTATAATTTAATACAAGATTTCCAAAATTCAAACTTTTGGTGAGATTATATTTTAGTGGGAAAAAAAATGGATTTATTGCCCCCCCCATTCCCCAAATTCTGTCAGTTATTTCATCATTTTACTATTTCAGAGCCAACCTTGGAAACAATCTGGGCTAGCTACTATTTCTGTTTTTATTTCTTGTTAGAGGCAGAGTTTCTTTTAAACCATTGCAGTGCCATTGAGAGATGTATCTTTGAGTATACTAATGTACAGTTGTATCCAGAATTTCTCTTTACAAAGAGGTATATCTAACCAATATTTTCTTTCTAAATTGAAACCTATTAAAAATTGAGGGCTCCTGGGTGGCTCAGTGGGTTAAGCCTCTGCCATGATCTCAGGGTCCTGGGATCCAGGCTGCATCGGGCTCTGCTCAGCAGGGAGCCTGTTTCCTCCTTTCCCTCTGCCTGCCTCTCTGCCTTACTTGTGATCTCTCTGTCAAATAAATAAAATCTTAAAAAAAAAAAAATTGAGTGGGTGTTCTGAAGGGAGTATGCAGAGAAGGTGGGAGATGCAAGGAAGTTTTGGTGATTGTTTCTTTTTTAAGACAAATCCTTGAGATTATCTTGCAATCACAGGAGTGTCTGCGTGGATATCTTCCAGTGCAGTTTCTGACTGTAACAACCAAATGGCATGTCATAGATCTTTAGCAGTGGTGGTAGCACTTAATTCTTTATATTTGCAGGGAAGATAGGATGGTAAGCAAATATGGTAATAGATTAGCTTAATACATACTTCTATCATAAAATAACATTCTAAAACGAAAACATGTTAGAAAGTAAGAGAAAAACAACCTTTTAGCATGACTGCAGTTGTCCCCTGAACAATGAAGGGGTGAGGGACACGGACCCACTTGCACAATCCAAAATCCGCATATAACTTGACTCCCCCAAAACTTGACTGATGGCCTGCCGTTGGCCAGAAGCCTTACCTGTAACATAAAGAGTGGATTGACACATATTTCATATGTTGTACAGACTGTATACTCTATTCTCATAATAAAGTAAGCTGGAGAAAGATATGTTATTAAGAAAATCGTAAGAGAAAATGCATTTACAACACTGACCACCCAGTTAAAAAATCCCACTGAAGGGGATCTGCTCAGTTCCGCCCCATGCTGTTGACTTTATTCAAGTGGCAGAGTCTAGTGTGAGAGAGAAGAGCCGGCGGCTCTCATAAGTAGGTTAGAGTTGGTTCTAGCGGATCCATGGGTATTTATAGCATTACAAGAGGGTAGTTTCTGAAGTTGCAAAAACTCGAAAAGACTTTGCATGGGTCCAGAAAGAAATACGTTATTAATGACACCATTTGCATGGAATGTTTCTTTAATAAACTATGAGAATTTCAAAATTGCTATACAAAGAGTCTCTGGCCTTTACTGCAGCGTCCCAGCATAGCACCTAGCATTTGCAATCTCAGATGCTGGGTAGGGGTCCTGCCTATGTCGGGTTTCCCTGATGGCTCTCTTCACCCTGCTGAGCTTCTTAAATTCCTTACCTTGAGACCTCCAAAAGCCGAAGGTCTCCGTCATAATGCAAGGAGTTCAGCTGTTGGCAGATTCCTGACCCACTTGTGTCATTAGAGTCACTTCCCCATATTCCATCCCTGTTCATTTTGCCAGGGTTTTTACATTTCTTCCTTCTAGTCTCTTCCCTTTTATCCCCTGTAAAGCCCTTTATATTTTGTATGCAGATCACTGTAGTTGTCGCTGCTGAATTTTAAGGTCTTCTGAACAATCTGGTGTCATCTCTCCCTGTTTTTCTGAGTCATTCCTCTATTACAACCTTTAGCTTCTCTTAATCTCACTTAACTTCTTGTAAGATATTCAAATAGGGGCCCTTTGCACTGTATCTTCTTGTTTTTCTTACCAAAGATCCTTTTTTTCTAATGTATAAGACCCTTCTTTTTTCATACACACCATTACCAGCAGCTTTCTCCAGTCCTCTTTGCTTGCTCCTGTTTTATTTTACCTGAATCCCCTCTAGCATATTAACCCCTAAATAGATAATGTTTCTATTTAGCACATTTATTCTGGGGCTTTTATTGTTGATCTTGTTATGTTAAAATGTCTTGTTCATTACTTGTTGTTTTTTTTTTTTAATTTGCTTCTCTTTTTTTTCAAACTTGTATGCTCCTGTCTAATAGGCAGGAGACTCTGAAACATAAAGATTCATTGCTTAAATGAGCAATCAGAGTACTTTCAAGTTTTAGTAAAAGTTATTTAAATTACTGTGACTTTCTCTTTGAAAATTATTTTTTATTACCTGTGCTTTAAAAATAAATCTTCGTGTTACAGAGGTTTATGTTTTAAGACATCAGCTTTTCAAAATAAACTTCGGGCATAGTTTTTATATGTTGACGTTATGAGTTATTTTCTTATTGACATTTGGATTTTACAGTATAATATAAACTATGATGAAAAAGCAGTAGACCATTTTATGGTAGTGATGATGTAATGTGAAGAAAGTACTCTCACTTGAGAGTAGTTTTGCAGAAAACTTCAAGGTTTCATTCAATCTTCTTTCTTTTTGATTGTCTTCTAGTTCATCATTCTTGTTGTTGATAGCATTGACAGGGAACGACTAGCCATTACAAAAGAAGAGTTATACAGAATGTTGGCTCATGAGGTAAATTTTGAAAGCAAACATAAACCATGGAGTAAGGTATCTGTATACTGGTTGTGCTTTTTTACAAGATTATGGGCTTTGCTGTTGGTTATTTCATCTTTAACAGAATTTTATATTTTGCTGAAAGTCTTAAAGTCAAAAAGTTTCATAGCTTCATTACATTTTCAAACCTGAAAAAGCTCAACACATTAATTTGTAGACTGTTACTGTTACTGACAAGATTTTTCAAAGTTTAAACCATTTATTTATGCCTTAAAGAATCTGATAAATTAATGCAAGAAAGACAAAAACTTAAGTGTTTTTTCCAAGAGTTTATAATAACTGAAGTCTTTAGTGGATAGTCTGAGATCATTTAATTCTATTTCAGATATATAAGAGACTTAAAAATAAAATGTCCACCAACTGTTCAGTATAAGATATAAAATATTATGTGACCCCCCAATCTTCTTTTCTTCCTTTCTCTCAAAGAATTCCGAAAGAATTATATTATCCTAAAAGTAGTGATTATCAATCCCATGTATATTTTTATGTCAGTTGTAAAAATATTGTATTTCATTGTTCATAAACTCTTACATAATGATAAAAGTTTTTTTTCCCCTGTAACTCAGTTTTGGGGTTTTTTTTGGCTCAATGTTGTGGTTATCCATGTCAGTAGATAGAGCTTTAGTTCATTCTTTTTGACAACTATATAGAACTCTAGTGTATGATTAAACCACAATTGATCTATTCTTTTTTTTTTTTTATCTTTTCTTCTATTAATGAACATTTAGGTTATTTCTAAATTTTAATAGTATGAACAACTGTACAGTGAACATTAATGAATACTGTTAGTCTGTACCAATACTAATAAGTAAAATTAGTATCATCCAGCTCTTACCCGCAGTCCCCTTTAAATTTGGAGAAAATCTGTAGTATTTGGTAACATATTACCATATTTGCCCATTACAGTATTGCTTATAGAGTTTTAAATCCATGTTTAAGATGGGTGTTTATTTCACTTTTTAGTTTGACCCCTTTATCCCAACAATATAAAATAACTTTCGATTATCTAGCTTTTGTTAATAAGCTTTTGTTAGAGTAAATCATTAAATCACTGTTATGTGAGGAAGTTTATTTTCATTTCAATACATTTATTTATTTATTTTTGAGTTTTTATGTTTTAAGTAAGCTCTAGACCCTACATGGGGCTTGAACTCACAACCCCAAGATCAACAGTTGTGTGTTCTACTGACTAAGCCAGCCAGGCAACTCTCAATACAATTTTTAAATTATTTCTGCCTAATCATTTTAAAGTAGAAGGATTTCATTATTAACTGTCCAGTTGGGCATATCTGACCTTCCTGATGCATTAGTTTTATTTGAATTGTGGTATTTCATGTATTAGAAATATTTCATATTGATTGCAGGATTTACGGAAGGCTGCAGTCCTTATCTTTGCAAATAAACAGGATATGAAGGGGTGCATGACAGCAGCTGAAATCTCTAAATACCTTACCCTTAGTTCAATTAAGGATCATCCATGGCACATTCAGTCCTGCTGTGCTTTAACAGGAGAAGGGTAAGTGCTAAATGATATGAGGGGAGGTAGGACTTTTTTCTTCAAATTTCTATCAACTTTTCTTCTTTGATCCTATTCCCTTTTTTGTTCTTAAAGATAGTTTTTGTATTGTATTTCAATTTTATAAGGTAGAAATTATTTTAGTCAGTTACTGTTAAGTTACTGTTTAGCAGAGTTATTGACATTTTTTGTAACTTTTAATATAAACAAAATGTTTTATCAGAAAAAGTAAATAACAAACGTTTGATGAAGTTGTCACAATCCAGATTTTTAGTTGCTGTTCATTTCTTGCTTACAACATTACAGTTACCTGAATTAAAGAGGAAGCTTCAAAGAAATTTCACATTTTCTATAAAGGCTTAATTAAGCATGAGCTCTCAGCTTTCCACAAGAGTACATCTCCTTTCTAATCAGGAGTCCTTTCAGGGGACATACTCGGAGAGAAGGAACATTTGAGATAACTGCTTCTTATAGTTTATTCTTCTTTCCTAAGAACTTGAATTTGGAAAGAGTAGGCCAAAGAGAACCCAGCATGTTACACACATGACTTACCCAGTTGATTTCCAGGGGTTTATTTATCCTTTGATGAACCAGACCTTCTTAGTAATGCTCATATTGGAAATAGCTTGTAATAAAATAGCTAGATGTAGACTTTTTGACCTGTCCTTCTAAGACTGGGCCATAAGGATTCCATTCTTTACAATTTAGGTGGGTAGGGCAGAGTTCCTCTTGCCTTTCTCTAGTGGTTTTAGTTTTAATCTGAAAAGGGGGAGAGGAGAGGAGTATTTGCAATCTTGATTGTAGAACTGCCAAAGCAGCTGTCTTCAAGATGAGTCTGAAACCATTTCCCAATTACTCAACTAATCTGATCCCATCATTTTGTCTAAGTGAATCTTAAACTTAAAAATTGCACTACTTAATGGTGTTACCTACATATTTCACTTTCCTGTGTAAATCATTATCACAGTATCAATATTTGGGTAAGACTTAAAAATAATAAGTATGCTTTCAATTACAAGTATTTCCATTTTGAAAATACTTGTCTTTTGTTTCAGGTTATGCCAAGGTCTAGAATGGATGACTTCCCGGATCGGTGTGAGATAACTTTTTGCTTGAAAAGAGACTGCTCTATTTATTCTGTGACATGAACATTTTCCTAGTACCTTTGGCTGCTAAGGCAGCAGCATGTTTAATTTATAACAACACAAACCTCTATGAGCAACACTTGAATCAAGTGCAGCTGAACTGGAACATAAAAGATTTTTTTCTTAACTTTTTTTAATGCACTAATCTTCAGTTGGATGAACATAATGTGTAACTATGTTTTCAGCAACATAATTCTTCTGACTGCTGATTCTAATTATTCAATGACTGCCTTGTAAGAAATGTTTGTCATATGTTTAATGTTTTCTGAAGTATTGTGATAACTTTAATGACCAATTTCTTTCATTTCTTGACCACCCCCTTCCCCTACCAGATAATTACTGGTTTGACAGAGTAGTAGTGGAAATCATCAGGTACTGCTTGCAAACTTAACCAGCACTAAATATTTGCTCCCTCTTCAAACCACTTATCTTTTGGACAGAATTTATTACAGAGAAAGAAATCTGCCCAGAAGATACTTATATATGAGGAAGACTGACCGTCATGAGAACTGCCTTTAAGTTAATTTCTCCCACATTATTACAAGTCATGGAATAATTTTAACTTACTATTAGCATGGAAATTAAGTGGGCTGTTTATCTAAAAATTAATCACTTTTCTGCCTCCAATGTGAGATTAGTTTTAACTGAAAACTAATCAAGGAAAAATATTTGAAAGTCCAGCTCTCATGGTAAATATTTTGATAAATCTGATATTTTAAAAATGTCATTATTATTCAACACATACATTAACTATCAGAAATTATTAAAGCATACCAGCACTACTATCAAAACAAGACCTTGGAATATATTTTACTACCAATTATAAGCAACTTTTATTATCAGCAGAAAGTTCAACTACTCCATTTGCAAGGGAATGCACATCTGCTTTGGGCAATAGCTAAAGCAGAAGTATCAACATTTCAGTTCTTAGAAATTTAAAATTGTGTGTGAATTTCAACAGTGTTTCTACCACCAGCAGTATATTATACTTAGGAAACCACATGACTTTAATGTATCTGAGATTATAGTGTAATAGGCTTAAAAACAGTTGCCATCTTCATAGAACATGATGTTCTAAACTCTTGTGCTGGATTACAGGAAACTGCTGGATTTATTCCTAACTTTTAAAGTATTACTAGGAGACTGAAAGTTAACACTAACATCTTTTAAATTAAAAAGTAGAAAGAAAAAGTTAAAATCAAAAGTTTATTACATATCATTCAAAAGTTTTCCAGGCGCTTGTCTAATATGAACAGTAATATAAATAGTGTGTACTTAGAAGGAAGGACAGATATCATCCTTTATAATCTTCTATTTCAAATATGTTATTTTGCTATAATGAAAGGGATAAAATGCATACTTCAAGAATAATACTTCATTTTTGCAGTATTTTTTTCATTTGGGTCAAAAATAGGATTCAGTGCTCATAAGAATATAAAATACCTGTTCAAAAGTGGTATTTTAATTTTAATGTTTTTTTATTATAAATTGGTTTTACTTTTGCTCTGTTTTCAGGTATATTTGATTTATTATATTTAGTCTAGCTTAGTTGAAGTGGTCACATTTTCTTTCTGTTTAGTGGTAGCACCCTAGAACTGAAAAATGGTCAGAGGAAAGCTTTCTGGACTTTGGGAACTAGTGGTTTATTAACCTTGTTTTGAACCTTTTTCTTAATGACTCTCTACCAGGTAGAGGATACATTTTGTTTTTAATAAAATCCATAATCTAGACCATGAGAGAAAAGCAAACATAAATCAATATGGATGCTTTGTGTTATGTGTTTGGGGGCAGGCAGCAGGAAGAATTATGAAGATACCATTTACTGAAAGCACACTTTGCCAGAATTTCTATCTTGGTTATAGAGTTTAACCATAAATACTGAGGATAATTCTCTTAGCTCCATCCCAAGAAAACATATTTATACCCCTGTATCCATCCTTATTATGAAATTTATCTTCTTATATCTAATAAGATTGGCTGGCTCAGTTTTCTTCTATCAAATTATATGGTTATTTTTTTATATTACCACATCAGCATTATATTGAAAGTGTTTTAGTTGATTGTATTTTATCAAACAACTACTAGTATACAATTCAAATTTGCTATTTAATTTTTTAAAGTACGGTTTATTTTCTAAATTTTTAAAAAAGTGTTTTGTTAGTTTGAGATTACAAATGGTTTATGTTAGCTATGTTGAAAATAAAATTGACATCCCACCATTGTGGCAATGATTGGGAAGTTCAAATAGGAAATTCATATAAGACATTTTAAAGGTGTTTTGTAGGTTCTCTTTAGAGATTTCCTGTTACAGTGATGAGAAAACTGATTATCCTTTACTCCAAGAGAATGTTTTGTTTGACCCAAGCAGGTACCCAATACTAGAGCATTGATTCTGACATTCATTATCAATCAACTATAAGATATTGTTTGATGAAAATGTAAATTTGTAATTAGTGCCTTTATTCACATTTTGAGATGAGTTCTCAGTTTTGTACTATACCTGTTCTTTAGAAGTCAGATTAACAGCTGATTGACTTGACAGTGAAATAATTCAAGATTCATTCTCCCTGCCAGCCGTTCAGTTGCCTAGCAAAGTTTCTAATAAGTAGTGGAATGCAAGGGACCCACCCACATTACTTTTGGGAGATTATTCTAGATTTTATTTTTATTTTGAGGTGGAAGAAATGAAAGTTTAACAGATCTTTTCAATATTTTATTAGAACTGAAATGTAACTGCCACCCACATATGGCATTTTTCTTCATTCTGAACATGTTATATTCTTCATATTTAAACCCACTGTTCTTATTACAGTGCATTTGAGAACTCTTAGAATTAACAGGCCCTTTTATATGGGAATATATGACATAATTTGTATTCTTACTGTAATTTAATTCCTTAAAATCTGAAATAATATATATATAATCTATTGGGAAACTCACGGTTAAATACATAATTTTTGCTTATCGGTTCTGTGTTAGGTGTGCTTAAAGGTATAATTTTATTCTATATTCATTAAAATGAAGTTTTATTGTTAAAAATAATTTTTTAAATGGGCACATACCCTTATAGCCAAAGTCATTTTGTTTAAGCATAAATTAACTTTTATTTTCTATAGCATAAAGAAAAAATAATTATTTTCTTATGAAATGGTGAGTGATACAGGCAGTGCTGTAAACAATATTCTTGGAAGAGCTATGGGCAGTCAACAAAGCAAAGAAAATTTTAAAGAAAACAATAAATCTTTATATTTTTAAAAATTTTTTGGTGTAGTATCTTGGGACAAATTTAGAAATGGAATTGTTTGTGACTAGCACTCATTTAATTCTTAGCTATGTAAAACTATATCAGTAGAAAAATGTCGTGGTGGTATGCCTATGGATGGCTAAATTCCATTGACATTTATATTTGAAGACCAACTTCATGAGTCTAAGCTTTTCTCTGTGGCTTTGGATCTAAAATATTTCATATCAAGTTCAATTCTAAAGGATCTTTTCTATTTTGTTGGGCTAAAGTCACTTCAAGATGTAAGCTGGTAACTTGTATCTAATAGATTATTGTGCTGGCTGTCTAAAGAAGTGGAATTGAATCTTAATTTAGCCATTGTTTAGTTGACAAAAAGGTTACTGTTGAGAGCCTTTTTGTTTTTTCCTATATTTAGGAACTTAAGCCAACTAGAACTTCTTATCTTTTGATTTTAAAATCCTGAATCCTTATACACTACATTAAAGTCAAAAACCTAAAAATAGTAGGACAGGACATGTAATTTGAAATTAAATTCACTTCTATGTATTTTTTGATTCCCACCTCATTATCATTTTTAGTTTATGAATACAATCAAATAAAACAAGATATTAACTAGTAACTACTACTCAGCTTAAATTGAACTAAGAGCTAATGATAATGCAGAAGAGAAAATAAGCCATATTGCTAAGAAAATTATTTTAAGCTGCTGATAAAACACCAGTGTTATGTTTAAAGTACTCTCTTTTAGAGAATATCTTGCTTATTTTCCAGGCTTTTCAAGTGGTCAGTTTGTTGAGAGTGTGTTGGTGTTAGATGCTCCCCCAAACTCCCAGTTCTGTTTGACTTTTTCAGTATTGAAACAATAGTATAGCCAGGCTGTCAATATTGTACAAACATCTGTGTAAATCTGAGAGTAGTTTACATTCAAGGTTGTTTCCTTTAGTAATGTCTCATCCTTACTCATTTGGCATTACCAGAAAGCCTGAAACCCAAGGTTCCCAAAAAGTATTTTTTAAAGAGTTCCAGGGAGCCAAAAGTAAATAGAGAAGATCGATTAAAAAAAAAAAAAATTCTCCATTTTAAAGTGGAAAAAGTACTGTGTTCAACAGATCCAAAATCAGGGTTTTTTTTTTTGGTTTTTTTTTAATGATTTTATTTATTTGACAGAGAGAAACACAGCCAGAGAGGGAACACAAGCAGGAGTGAGAGAGGGAGAAGCAGGCTTCCCGCTGAGCAGGGAGCCCGATGTGGATCCCGGGTCTCCGGGATCATGACCTGAGCCGAAGGCAGTCGCTTAACCAACTAAGCCACCCAAAATCAGTTTTAAATGTATATGATTTGGTAAAATGTTTGGGAAAGGTTAATTTGGGGTATAGAGTCCTACCTAGAAACGAAGGTGGAAACAGTTGATGGTAAAGATATATATGAGGTAGAAAAACCTTCTAAAAGATAGTAAGTAATGGAAAATGTTAATGAAAACAGTAATTTCACTCAATTAAGGCACTTAAAATTGATAGAAAGTACAGTCTTTTTACTGTAGGACTAGATACTTTTTAAGTGGCCAAATGACCAAAGACCGATCAGGTTTTTAGAATGTTAGTGTTGTCAGTCACATCTTTTTTCTTAAATTGGTAATCTACATCATCTCCTGGAAATGGGGAAATAATAAAATGTGCCATACATATCTTTTGGAATAGATGGCAGAGTTCTAGAAGAATGGAAATGTTCTCTCTTGCACAAACTTGTAAAATTTTAATTTAAAAGTTACCTCATTTTTCAGTCCATAAGGTGCTTTGCTCAAGCTTGTGGGATGTTACACCCATAAATACCCCCTTCACCCAAACTGTGTTTGAAATATGCAAAATTCCCATCTAAGGGACGGCATTCCTTGGAGATTCTGTTTCGTTTTATTCTTGGTTGCCGCTGGCAGAGCTAACAGGGCATAGCAGATTCGCGTACTGTCTTCATTAACCCACCCAGGCAAGTGGGTAGTCAATACTTAACGTCGTTTCATTAAAAATCAAATAAGGGCAATGAAAAAACCCTAAAATTCGATCAGTTATATTATACTGTGACTATATTTCATTCCATGTTGGGAGAATATCAAATGATTATCATTTGATCTTGGTTGTGCCTAATTTATTTGCATATGTTGTCCCTATTCATAAGAGATCATTATTTTAATCCTCTTATGTTTTCCCTCAGGAAATTCAGGCACTCAACAAGCCCCTCTTTTATTCTCTTGGAGTAAACTGTTCAGTGTAGTTACGAAATTTTTAGTTTCGATTAAAGTTTAGCTGCTATTTCGTTAAAAGCGTGAATTATAAAATGAGAGTTATGATTTTTTTCCAATTGTGTGATAGTTTTTCATTGTACCCTATGTATCTGTTGCACAGAGTATGGGTTTTTTAAAAGGAAAGAAACAACTAAAAGCTATTTCAGCCTTGTCCCTGGTTTTCTCTTAATCAGAATATAATGTTATAATAACACATTGCCATCTTCGCATAAATTGGTGCTTTAGAGCATTAAAGAGGAAACAGCAGGCCCTGTAGAATATACTTCTTGCTTCAGAATGTAAAACTACTTCGAAGTGTATTTATGTTCCTTTCTTAACGTTTAAATACAAGCTGTCGTTATCCGTCAAGCTTTAGGCTTTCTACAAAAGCTGTTAACACTATCTTAGCTTGGTCAAAATAGATGGTGTTAATGCAGGCAAAATTAGGAATTGGATCTCTCTGTGGGTCCCTTGGTATTGCGTGGAAGGGAAAAAGGAATGTCTTTATGCCACAAACTGTGCTTCTTAACCGCAATGAAGCAACTGAGATGTGTGCTGTTGGTCTAATATATAGCATTAGTATAAAAAAAAAAGAGTGAGCAAACCAATTACTTAATGCATTTACATCATCTCTTCTTGAAAATGGTTCAAAGCATGTTCTACTAGTGGTGGGGCTGTTTAAAGACATGTTTTAAATTTTTTAATAGCTTCGTTACTGTCATAAAATGCTTTTATATGTTAAGTTTAGGTTGCTGGTACTCAAGGATTTTTTTTATTTCTGCAATTATGTTATAATGAGTTGCTTGCATGCCTACTCACCCAAGTAAAAAGGATGCTCTTTGCTCTGGAATGTTCATCTTTTAGACAGGTTTTGGCTCATATGCAATCATGGTGCAATACAGTGTAACATTCATTTGTTTTCAGTCAACAGTTTTATTTTTGTCATAATAAATAATTACTTTTCCAATATTACACGAACCCAGTGGTTTCCTTTAAAGATAAAAATCTGTCTTAACAATTTGTTTGTTGTAAGTAATAGGAACCTACCTAAGCTAAAAAAGCGATGGGAATTTGTTATGAGAGTAAGGTCCTTTTGTGGGTTCTGATGGAACCCGAGGAAGTCAGGGGTACAACTGGGTTTTTGGAATAGGCTAGGACCAGAGACTCAGACTCCGGGATACTGAGGGGAAACCAGAAAGCTCTTTCTCTTACCCATCTCTTTTTCACTTGTTTTCTAGGAAGTCCACATGGCAGATAATGTCGAAACCAAATAGTACCCATAGTTTTAACTTCGTACAAGTAAGAAATCACATCGTCATTAGGTTCTTAATTACGTTGTCAAAAACCAACCTCCATGTTTGGAGTCAAAATAGAATACGAAGACAGAGTTTGGGATAAAGAGGGACAATGACCACATAGGAAAAGATGTTAGGGTTCCAAGCCAACGGCCAAGAAAAGAATTTAGGAGACATTTTTCGTGCAAAGAGGTGGTTTTATTAAAGCCCAGGGACAGGACCCAGGGGCAGAAGGAGCTATAGGGGATCTTGAGGAGTGGCCCATTATACACTTTCAAGTTGGGAGGGGTTGGGGGTAGTGTAAGCCTCCCAGGTATTTTAGAAATAAGGTTTCCAGGACCCTGAGGGAACGAGTTATCATTAGAAAAAGTCCTTTATTACTATTTAGTAAAAACTCAGTCTTGAGACTCTTCAGAGGTATATTGGTGGGTCACATGCTTGGGGGATGATGGCCAACATGGGGAGTAAAGATGAAGGAAGTTTCCAGAGGAATTTTTTTTTAAGATTTTATTTATTTATTTGACAGATCACAAATAGGGAGGCAGGCAGAGAAAGGGGGAAGCAGGCTCACCGCTGAGCAGAGAGCCCCACTTGGCCTCGATCCCAGGACCCTAGCCAATAGCAGAGGCTTAACCCACTGAGCCACCCAGGCACCCAAAGAGGAATTTTTTGTGTTAAAGAAGACTTACTAGGTTTCTGGGGGTTGGGCGAGGTTGCCTCTTGCCCTTAGCAAGGTATTAACTTGGAGGCATCTGAGTTCCTTAGAGGAGTGTCACTCGGCCTGTTTCAAGGATTTGTCAATATCTGTAAGTAGTAATGAAATTTAGTAATTTTTCTTCTGCCTTTGAGTCCCAGGTCAAATAGCTTTATTACTTTGCTGGGCAAAGGAGGTTGCAGCAGGCTGGGGTGGGGGGTGTTATAATATGGAAATACAGGATCTAGCCACTTTCAACAGGAGTTTGTACCTGCTGCTAGCTTTGTTGGTCAGGTTTTCAGGGTGGTTCAGGGTTCCTGAGACAAAAGACCAAGAAGGGAGGAGTGGGGGGGGGTGCAGAAGAAAGGGAAAAAGTTTGGTTTACAGTTGAGCCTTGCCCCTTGGCCTTATGGCCGTTTTGATTTTTTTCAGCTTTATGCTTTTAAATGGTTTCAATTTCATATTCCCCAGGGACAGTGTTCATTTCCCGGCAGTGGGTCAGTTTCTCCTGCTCTGAACAACTGTGGCCTGGCGGAAGGTAAGCTTACCAGAGAAAGGGAATCCCTGAGCTGTAAACAAGCAATCCATGAGGAGTGTGTGTGGTATAAAAGGAAATATATTTGGTCTTTGAATCCTAGTCCTGAGACAAAGCTTCTCAAACCCTTAGATTTCCTGAAAGATTGGAGTGTCTTTCGACATTCATAAGAAGGCTCTTTAACTCATGTAAATGAGGTGACTCAGTGGGCTGCTTGAGAGGTCCAGAGTGCTTCTGGTCTGGAGGAATACCAAGAGATGAGAAAGTTGGGGCTCTCCGCTCTGCCAGCCTCTGGAAGGGAAAAATGGAGGAGGGCTGCTGCTGCTAAAGCTCCAGGAAAGCTCTTTTTTTTTTTTTTTTTTTAAAGATTTTATTATTTTTTTAAGTAATCTCTCCACGCAGCATGGGGCTCGAACTCACAATCCCAAGATCAGGTGTCGCATGCTTCACCTACTGAGCCAGCCAGGCGCCTTTCTGAAAACTCTTGGACAAGACTGAAAAGCTGAACACATCCAGATGCTGGAATGGTGGTACATCCCAGTTCCATGGGGACCCTTTCAGACATTGCCTTATGCATCTCTTCATCTGGCTCTTATGTATCCTTTATAGTAAACTGATAAATATAAGTAACAGTTGAGTTCTGTGAGCCACTGTAGCAAATACATCAAATCCAAGAAAGAGATTGCAGGCACCTGCCATCTAGAGCCAGTCGGAGAGACACAGGTGACGATCTGGACTTGGCATCTGAAACAGGAGGGAAGGGAAGTTTTGGGAGAGTGAGCCATGAATCTGTGGGATCTGCCCCATTGTCTAAGTGCATAGTGTCAGAATTGAGCTAAATTGTAAGACACCTAAGTCGATGTCTGCTGAGAATTGGAATTCTTAGTGGTGTTGGAAAAACACATTGGCGTATGCACTCCACTGGGAAGTGAAATTGGGATCTATACATTTTGTGTTCCTATTTTTTTTTAAGTTGAGATATTATCTATTATTCTATAAGGTCATAAATTTTCATTATATCCATTAATTCAATTTCATTATATTATTAAATTATATTCATTCCTTAAGAGTAGACTCCCTCCTTTTTTCAAAGACTTCTTTGAGAATGTGATCAAAGATACCTACATGAAAAATTATACATACATACTGATATAAAATCTTAGGGTCCAGTCAAGAAAATTCTTGAGATGTCTTCAGTGGGAAAAAAAAAATGATTTTATAAAAAGCACAGGGACAGGACCCATGGGCAGAAAGAACTGCACTGGTATTGTGACAGGTGACTATATGCTTTCAAAACTTTCAAGCAGACATCTCTAAGGAATTTGGAAGCAAGGTTTCCAGGACCTTGAGGGGTCATTTACTATTATCTAGTAAAACCTTAGTCAAGGGGCGCCTGGGTGGCTCAGTTGGTTGGGCGACTGCCTTCGGCTCAGATCATGATCCCGGAGACCCAGGATCGAGTCCCACATCGGGCTCCCTGCTCGGCGGGAAGCCTGCTTCTCCCTCTCTCACTCCCCCTGCTTGTGTTCCCTCTCTGGCTGTGTTTCTCTCTGTCAAATAAATAAAATCTTAAAAAAAAAAAAAAGCCTTAGTCATGAGACCCTTCAGATGGGGCCATATGCTTGGAGGATGATTGCCAATATATATGGTTAAAGGGGGAAGTAGAGATTAAGGAAGTTTCCAAAGGGATTTTTACATGTTAAGAAAGACAGCATCCTGGCGATCAGGCTAATGTCAAGCTGAGGTTGTCTTTTGCCTTTAGCGAAGTATTAAGGTTAAAGCAGTGGAGTTCCGGAAGGTAGTTCATCCTACTTATTTTAAGTACTTGTCAATGGCTGCAAAGGAAATTCTTTCTCTTTTACCTCTGTTCTGCACACCACACACAAAGTTACAAATTTTGTATAGGTTGGAAACATAGTGTGCCTTAATTTAAAAGTTCTGCTACACTATAGGACTTCATTAGCCAAACATTCCAATTTCTACTGAGAAACACCCAAATTCAGTAAAGTTTTATCTTGCCTATTTATTAACAGTATTATGTAGGTGCAATTAACACATAAACTATATAGGTATAGGATGCACAGTTTGAAAAGCTGATGTGTGTACTTTTGTGACATCACCATAATCAAGATAATAAATGATCTCGGTTATCACTCCAATATTCCTACTGTCCTATGCAATCCCTACCTTCTGCTCAGATCCCAACCTTTGAGCTGCTTTCTGTTGCTTTCATAGGATTTTATACCATCACAGCACAATTACTTTGAGATTTACTCATTTTATTGCATATATCAGTGGTTCATTTCCTTTTTCTGCTGAGAAATCTTCCATTGCGTAGATGTATCATAGTTTGTGCACTCCCTGTCAGGGGTATTTGGGTGCATCTAGTCTTTAGCTATTACAAATGAAGCTGCAAGACTGCTAGAATATTCATGTATAAGTCTTTGTAGAAACATTCGCTTTCATTTCTCCCGGGTAAAGCACAAAAACTAAGAATGGAATGGCAGGGTCCTATGGTAAGTGTACATTAAACTTTCTAGGAAAGAGGCACACTTTTTCAGAGTCATCGTCCCTTTGATTACATCCCCACTCTGGGTGTATGAGAGTCACAGTTGCTTCTCATTCATGCCAACTCTTGGCCAGGTCACTGGTTTTAGACATTCTCAGTGTGTCACTGTGAGCTTATTTTGCATTTCCCTAATGACTGCTGATGAACATCTCGGGCTTGTCTGCCATCCTTTTTTTTTTTTTTTTTTAGATTTTATTTCTTTCTTTGACAGAGAGAAACACAGTGAGAGAGGGAACACAAGAGCAGGGGGAGTGAGGGAGGGAGAAGCGGGCTTTCCGCTGAGCAGGGAACCTCATGTGGGGCTCGATCCCAGGACTCTGGGATCATGACCTGAGCCGAAGGCCAATGCCCAACAACTGAGCCACCCAGGCAAGGCGCCCCTTGTTTGCCATTCTTATATCTTGGTGACGGGTTGGTTCAAATCTTCATTTTTAATTGAATTTTCTTATGACTGTGTTTCAGGAGTTGTTTAGTTTGCCAATAAGCCATTTATTAGGTATGTTATTTAAAGTTATCTTGCAGTCTATGGCTTGCCTTTTCATCCTCTTAACAGTGTCTTTTAAAAACACTGTTTTTCATGCTATTCCTAATATATATGTAATGTATATAAATATACATAATATATATTGTTTTATTTTTAAGATTTTATTTACTCGACAGAACAGCAGAGGGAGTGGGAGCAGACTCCCCACTGAACAGGGAGCCCAGTGTGAGACTCGATCCCAGGACCCTGGAGTCATGACTTGAGCCAAAGGCAGACACTTAACCAACTGAGCCACCCAGGCACCCAACTATTCCTCATTTATAGATGGTCAAATACAGGGTTATCAATTAGGGAGTTTTGGTTAATCACATGGTTAAATTGACTGAACAGTCCTCTGTAGCTTCCATGTACAGTTTATAGTAGTTCTCTTACTGTCCATGTCATTTTCTCATCCCTAGCCTAAGCTTGCTTGGCACATGCTTTACGGAGTCGAGTGTTTTGTTTGTTTTCTAAACCAAAGAAGTCTGATGTCGAAGTATGTTTTTTAAAGTATAAAACTCTCACGTAACTATATAGTGAGCACTTGTCAAATATTTATTTAAGTTGGTAATTAATGAAACAGCAGGCTGTAAATCTGATTCAAAGGATTACACATCAGAGAAACTTACACTGTCTACATGTTTCCAACTAACTTTATATAGAGTCTGGGTCCTAACTGATAGTAATAGTAGATCAAACAGAGCTGTGTCATTTTGTGGAAAGTCAGATGGTCCTTCAGCAGACTTGGTACACAGTGCCCTCGTAAGACTTTGAGAGCGCATAGTAATCTTTCTACCTTATTTCTGAGTTTTGGATACATTTAAAAATTTTTTTTTATTTTATTAAAACCCTGGCCTATTGAAATATGGAACACGGCCTAATGAAACATGGAAAATTGGCTGCAGGGAAGGGAATCAGCCAACCAAGCAACAGAACATTTTTGGTGACAAAGGGTGGAATCCAGTATAAATACCCACCTAGTGCAAAACAGGCTCTCTGACTTGCCACCTCAAAGCCCCGGGGGTGGCTCAAATCAGACCAGTGATACAGACAATCTCTGGCAATGCACAGCTGGTAGGAAACCAAACTAGAGCACTCCCCGGGCAAGTGGTTGGGTAGTCACCCAGAACCTGCCCCATATCCTATCGTTGACTCCGAACCACCGTGTGTCAGCAGGAGACACTGTTTGGTTCAGAAAACCTTTTGCAGGGCGCCCAGGTGGCTCGGTTGGTTAAGCGACTGCCTTCGGCTCAGGTCATGATCCCGGACACCCAGGATCGAGCCCCACATCAGACTCCCTGCTTGGCAGGAAGCCTGCTTCTCCCTCTCTCGCTCCCCCTGCTTGTGTTCCCTCTCTGGCTGTGTTTCTCTCTGTCAAATAAATAAAATCTTTAAAAAAAAATAAATAAATAAAAGAACGCCTTTTGCTCAGGAAGCTGAGAAAGGCAGAAAATGTCCCCAGAACCCTTCACGAAGAATGCAGCCCTGCTGGCAACTTGATTTTAAACTATAGTTCTGGAATGCATTTGTGTTCTCTTAACCCACTAAATCCGTGATAGTCTGTTACAGCAGCAGTAGAAAATGATGACAGGACCATATGTGTTTTCCCAAACTATTAAACATCAGTGAACTAGGGAAAATCTAGCAGAGATTTTACTTGGGAGACATAATCAGTGTGTGTGGTTTGGGTGGTACTTCTAGATAGAAAAAAACAATTTAAGTATTCAATGAATCAAGCTTTATAGATTTTAGAATCTAATTTTTCCTTCTATTTTTTAAGTTCAGCTTTTTTTGTTTCAATTTTATCGAGACATAATTGACATACAGCACTGTGTAAGTTTAAAGTGTACAGACAGCATGGTGACCTGACTTACATGCATAGTGAAATGATTATCATGATCAGTTTAGTTAACATTTGTTGTCTCATACAGATACAAAAAGAAGTTTTTTTCTTATGAAAAAAAAGTTTTTTTCTTATGAAAAAAGTTTTAGAACTTACTGTCTTAGCAGTTTTCAAATATACCCTTCGAGCAGTGTTAACTATAGGAATTATGTTGTACATTACATTCCAACACTTCTTTATCTTGTAACTGGAAGTTTGTACCTTTTGAACTTCCTTCATAAATTCAATTTATAATCTTCGATTCAATTTATGAATAACCATTAAAATGTTCTAAGAGTTGATTTCAAGGAAACTATTATTTAGTCCATTATTAAACACAGTTAATTAGGGGTGCCTGGGTGGCTCAGTCAAGTTAAGGTTCGGACTTACTCTCAGGTCATGATTTCAAGGTCCCGGGAACAAGCTCCACCTCTCAGTTGGGTTCCAAGCTCAGTGGGGAGTCTGCTTGTCCCTCTCCCTCTGCATCCCATCCCCCCCCAGCTCGTGCTTTCCCAAATAAATATAAATAAAATATTTTAAAAAACAAATCATCTTAAACAGTTTTTAAATGTATCTAAAGATATATTTGAACATTTTAATACTTCAAATCTGACTAATCCTTCCCATGTACTCAGATAATTCTAGTAAATCTAACAAATGTAGTAAATGTAATTGATCCTCTAATAAATACTCATCCTTAGCAAATTGTCTAATAACTTTTTTTAAATTTTATTTGTTTATTCAACACAGAGAGAGGGATCACAAGTAGGCAGAGAGGCAGGCAGAGAGAGAGGAGAAGGAAGGAGGCTCCCTGCTGAGCAGAGAGCCTGATGTGGGCTTGATCCCGGGACCCTGAGATCATGTCCTGAGCCGAAGGCAGAGGCTAAATCTACTGAGCCACCCAGGCGCCCTCTAATAACTTTTTAACTTAAAACCAACAAATCTGAACATTTATCCATTCATGTATTGTAAGTCGGAATCATAAGTTAGCATTTAGATTCTTTAATATGACAGATCTTAAATATTACACATATTCTATATACTAAGTAGGCATAGGCTATTCTTATACTTCACACAAAAGCTTTATGCTGTGGGTTTGTCTTACTTAACTTCTGTATATTGATTCTTGATTTAAAAGACCCTTCTTTGTTTAAAAAGGACCCGTCCCACTGAGAAAACAATTTTATAGTCCTAAGCAAAGATGACTTCTTATGTTAGTGGGCTGAGATTTTTTAGGGTATTTTGTGACTTGTTGTTATACTTACCCAAGAGGATTCTCCTGGCACAGAAACAAATACAACATGAATTCTGTGGTAGAGAACCCATGTCTTCCAGATGAGGTAGGTTATTCTGTCATTTCTTTCTCATTTATCACCTTACTTTTTTGGTAGGTGTCATTGTGTATAACTTGAAATCAGGAAACTCTGTACTTGTTAGGAATTGTCTAATCTATTTATTGCTTGATACTATTCTGAATGATTTTCATGTTCTATTTAAATTACAGCTGATTGAATTCTGCCCATTAAAAAAAAAAAAAAAAAGGATTACTTCTGGCACCGGATCCAGTTGCTGAGCCAACGGGAAATGGGTAGTCAATAGATAGTTACTGGGGAATTGGTAGATAGATGAGATGTAAGCCACACTTTTTGTTTTGTTTTTGTTTTTTTAAGCCCCAGTTTTTAAGGATGTGTTTGAGAGGACCAGATAACTAATTGTCATGAGTTAAATCTACCCTTTTGAGCATTCCACATGTCACACCCTTTGCTAACCACTCTATTATAGTAGCTCATTTTGCTATGACAACCTTATGGAGGCAAAAGTATTTATTCTCATTCCACAGTGAGAAAGCAGACTCTGAGAGGTAAAGTGACATGCCCAACGTCACAAGGCTATTAAGGGGCACAGCCGGGATTCAGAACAGGTATTTGTCATTCTAAAGCTGTTAACTATCATGGAGAAAGTTCTAGAAGTTTCATGCTGACTTCCTTTTCTCCTGATAACAGAATGAAAGGGAAATGGAAACATTCCCTACAAATACACTTTGCCTGATAAGGAGGCACAGGCATAATGGAAGTCCCTTGGCTAGAGTTTCAATTCTGAACACATTATCTTGTACTCAGAAGAGACAGACAGGGGTGGGAGAAGGATTCTCATTCTGGGGGTAATCTTAACTATATGCCTGAGAGAACTAAATAAGGACTCTATAAATTCCTCTGGTTAAAAATGAAACTGAAGTAGAAGTAAAGAAACATAGTGGCTCTTCTTTAAAATCTGTTCTTTTTTTGTTCCTCCCTTCCTGACTGGCATAATCTCCTTGTTTTCGTGAATTTGTAACTTACCTAAAGTCCGTAAAACAGTGGTACAACTTAATAAATGAGGCGAACACATGTCCCCAGGACTGGGCATCATCATCTTAGTCTATACAGTGTTCCTCCCTGAAAGTGACCACTTTCATAGGGTTAGGGCAACCACTCCCATTGAACGTGTTCAAGACCATCTTCTGACTTCAAAGGTTGGGCCTGGGGCTGTGACTGACTCTCCCCAAAAGAACCCACAAAACTCCTCAGAGAAGGGTTTGCACGTTATTGCGATAAGAAGTCTGTCAGGGCTTTAATCGCTCATCTGTGTCTTTTATCTCTTGAATTCTGGGACGTAGAGATTGTCCAGATGTAAGCTAATAAGGAAAAACAAAGAGAATCAAAATTCAGCACTGATAAATTTTACTGAATGAAATTTTACTGTAGTGAAATCCTCAGCAGCTGTGGAAGTTAATGCCAATGATGTATGATTTCCAGTGACACGAGTGGATCCCCCTCTGTGGCTAGAGCCCTGCATTTCTAGTGAGTCTCCCTTGATGATCCCTTCCACTAAGAGATTTTGATGCACTTTCTTGTGGGAGAAACTGGATGCCCCTGCCTTTGAAAGGGAAAGAGCCATCTATGTGCCCATGAAGGTGAGCTTAAAAAGGGTTTATGCTCCAGATTCAAGAAAAGGAAACTGTACTTCTGCTATAATCCCACAGGAGAGCACAAAACTCAAACCAGCTCCGGTCAATCAATGACTGCCTCACATCAGTGCATGTGACTTTGACAGTCAGTCAGTGAAGGCTCAATGTCTTGGAAAGTTAGCCCATTAATAAACCATCAGTGACCATGCTTCCATATTGGAGGAATTTGATAAAGAGTCTGAAATTCTTCCAATCTCTGAATTCCATCCAGACTGTATATAAGATCACCTGTGCTTTGTTCATAGAGACTAACCCTCAGCACAGTGGTTCCCAGTGCATAGTATGGGCATCATCTAGGAACCTGTTCAGAACACAGACGTATCAAATTAGAAACTTTGGAGGTCAAGGCCCAGGAATCTGCATGTCAGCAAGCTCTTCAGGTGATGCTGAGACATGTTAAGAAAACCACTGGTTTACAAGTCATATTCTTCCTTGTTTTTGGAAGAAAGATCTGTTTCAGATATTGACTGATGACCTCTTCCTTCATCAAAGCGAGACTGTTACTATTTCTGTAGGAAAGCCTGAGAGAGTAGATGGAGGGGAAAGGGTGGGCCTCATCCTACCATGGACAGAGTTTGAACCCCAGAAAGGGAAAAGAAGGATTGTTACATCTTTTTTTTTTTTTAAGATTTTATTTATTTATTTGACAGAGAGAAACAGCGAGGGAGGGAACACAAGCAGAGGGACTAAGAGGGGGAGAAGCAGGCCTCCCGCCCAGCAGGGAGGCCGATGTGGGACTCGATCCTGGGTCTCCAGGATCATGACCTGAGCCGAAAGCAGTCACCTAACCAACTGAGCCACCCAGGCGCTCGGATTGCTGCATCTTAACATTGATTGGGAATTCCTGTCATAAACATGAGCATTAGCCAGCAGAATCCAAGCTTGCTAGAGTCACTACAGGAAAGAGTTAGGCTGGCCTGCTGCCATCGGAGAGCCTGGAAAAAGACAACGTCTAGGCTTTGAGGTGACTCTGTATCTTGAGGCTACTGGGGAGAGTGAATGAAACATAAAACTTAACCCAACAGGTGAAGTGACTGCAAATCCCCTGAGAGTGAGTGGAAGCCAAGCCCAGTTCCCTCCCTTCCTTCCTTCCTTCCTTCCTTCCTTCCTTCCTTCCTTCCTTCCTTCCTTCCTTCCTTTCTCTTCCTTTCTCTTCCTTTCTCTTCCTTTCTCTTCCTTTCTCTTCCTTTCTCTTCCTTTCTCTTCCTTTCTCTCTCTTTCTCTCTCTTTCTCTTTCTCTTTCTCTTTCTTTCTCTTTCTTTCTCTCTTTCTTTCTCTCTTTCTCCCTTTCTCCCTTTCTCCCTTTCTCCCTTTCTCTCTTTCTCTCTTTCTTTCTTTCTTTCTTTCTTTCTTTCTTTCTTTCTTTCTTTCTTTCTTTCTTTCGAATGAGAGAGAGTCAGAGAGAAAGAGTGGGCCCTCACTTTTGAGGGGGTGGGAAGGAAGAAGGAGACAGAGAATCCCCAGCAGGCTCTGCCCCCAGCACAGAGCCCACCTCCGCCTGGATCTCCCATCCCTGAGATCATGACCTGAGCTGAAATCAAGAGTCAGTTCCATGCTTTTCTTTTTTTCTTTAGCAGATTTGTTGTCTGAGATTTACTGAAGATAATTACAGGCATAGCAGAAAGATTCAAACGACTCCACATGGTATTTGGAAATTCATCCCAACTGTAAACCTGCCCTGCCCAAGCCCAAGAGCTTCAGTGCTTCCTCGGGGTCCTGATCTTCTGCAGTGATCTCCTGATCCAGGGCTTAGACCTTAGGTAAAAATACCCTCTCCTCCTCCTGCAGCTGGCCGTGTTTCTGCATCGGCTCCCTCAGATGTGTGGAGTGGCCTGCTGTCTGCCGGCAGATGGAGCTTCTTTCTGGGAATCAGACGATCTCCTCACGTGCTGGTTGGTATGGAGGTTGTACTTCTCAGGGATGGCCCAGCCGCCGCCTTCGCAGCTTTTGGTGTAAGTGCAACCCATGTTGGCGGATCCCTGATACAAAGAAAAAACTGCAGTAGATTTCTTTCAAGAGTAGTTGAGGTTCACAGCAAAATGGAGTAGAAGGTACAGAGATTTCCCACAGGCCCCCTGCCCCGCACATAGGCACCACCCTCCCCACCACCACTATCCTGCACCGGAGTGGTACATTTTCTGCAGTTAATGAACCTATATTGATAATATCATTATTGCTCAAGGCCCATTCATGGTTTATCTTAGAGTTCACGCTCAGTGTTGTTCATCCTATGAGTTCTGACAAAAATATAATGTCAGGTACCTGCCAGTACAGTGTCCTAAAGGATTGTTTCAGTGGGGGGCGCCTGAGTGGCTCAGTCAGTTAAGTGTCTGCCTTCGGTTAAGTGTCATAATTCCAGGGTCCTGGGATTGAGTCCCACACTGGGCTCCTTGCCTGGTGTGGAGTCTTCTTCTTCCCTTCCCTCTGCCTGCTGCTCCCCTGCTTGTGCTCTCTCTCGCTCTCTGGCAGATAAATAAATAAAAGGATAGTTTCACTGGTCCCAAAATCCCTGCTCCACCTATTCAACCTTCCCTCCCGCTAAGATAGTCGGGCATTTACTAAAGTGAAAACCCTTCAGGAAGAAGGCCCCCTGTGATATCTATAACATAGTCTTTTCATGCATTTTTTTATAAAATATTTTTTTAAAAAGACCTGTCCTTTTCTCAGCCTAGTTCCACAGAAAATAATTTTTACTTTTAAGATTTTATTTTATTTTATTTATTTTATTTCAGAGAGAGAGAACGCATTCAAGCGTGAGAAGAGAGAAGCAGACATCCTGCTAAGCAGGAAGCCAGATGTGGAGCTCAATTTCAGGATCCTGGGCTCTAACTGACTGAGCCACCCAGGCACCCCTAATTTTTGCTTTCGTATTTATTACTGGTTTGAGGGCTACCCTGATTTTTCCCAAGAACACTTTTAAAAATTAATCCACTTGATTTTTTTTTTAATATTTTTATTTATTTATTTGACAGAGAGAAACACAGCCAGAGAGGGAACACAAGCAGAGGGAGTGAGAGAGGGAGAAGCAGGCTTCCCACTGAGCAGGGAGCCCGATGTGGGACTCGATCCTGGGTCTTCAGGATCATGACCTGAGCTGAAGGCAGTCGCCCAACCAACTGAGCCATCCAGGCGCCCCTACTTGATTTTTTAAAGTAGGTTCAGATTTACAGAAAAATTGAGCCAGAAGTGGAGTTCCCATCCATTCCTTCTCCCCACCTCTCACAATTTTCCCTACACACTTTGCATGGGTGTGGTACCTCTGTTATAATTCAGTAATCACTTTCAATACATTATTATTATTAAAGTCTGTAGTTTAACATTACGGTTCGCTCTTCATGTCACACAGTTCTGTGGGTTTTGGCAAGTGCATAATGTCACGTATCCACCATTCCAGTACAAATGTCTCAGAGGACATCTTGCAGATTTTTCTTCCTAGCAAATGGCCCAGTGATCTAGGTGTACAAGCTTGACAACTAAAGGTCATTCTGACACCAAGCCAGAGCACTCTCTTACACCCATTTGTTTTCCAGGTCACTCTCTGTCTCAGTCCGTTCAGGCTGCTATAAAGGAATGCCGTAGACGGAGCCACCTGAACCACAGACATTGCTTTCTCGTGGGTGGAGAGGCAGGAAGTCCGGGACCAGGGCCCCAGCAGACTCGGCGTCTGTTGAGGACCCACTTGCAAGTTCACAGACAGCATGTTCTCACTGGGTCCTCACATGGTAGAAGGGGTACAGGAGCTCTCTGGGGTTCCTAATGGGCACAGATCCCATTCCTGAGGGCTCCACCTTCATGACCTAATCACCTCCGGAAGAGCCCACCTCCTTAAACCATTGCACAGGACTCTGGGGGTCGGGTACAGTCTGTATCATTATCTGTTTTCCCTCCTCCAGGACTGAAGTACAGTGGCAGAGGCAGCACACTGCCCAACTCCAGGAGACACTGGTGACCCAGACCGCAGTCCATGGGACTTTTCTTCTGCTGACCTGTTGCTGTACAAAGAGCTGTTGTCACAGGTGGCCTGTTACTGGGTCTTACGCTCAGTCCCATTCTTGGCTCCTTTCTCTCTTTCACTCACTGGCCCCAGAGCAGTCTTTCAAAAACACAGACCTGATTAATTCTCTCTTCTTGAAACTCTTCTGTCATCTGTCTCCAGATGATGAGACAACAGGCACACCCCCCCACACACTAAGCCACACCTACTTTCAGCTAATCCTTTAGTTCCCCAAGAGCATCAAGCCTCCTTCCAACTCAGGGCCTTTCCCAGTACTGTTTACCCTCCTGGGAAAGTTCTTTCTTTCTGCTTTCTTATCCTTTGGATCTCTGTTTGTTTGTTTGTTTGTTTACTTTAAATATGTTATTTATTTACAGAGAGAGAGAGAGACAGCGAGAGAGGGAACACAAGCAGGGGGAGTGGGAGAGGGAGAAACAGGCTTCCCGCTGAGCAGGGAGCCTGATGCAGGGCTCCGTCCTCGGACTCCAGGACCATGACCTGAGCTGAAGGCAGATGCTTAACCAACTGAGTCACCCAGGCGCTCCGTGGATCTCTGTTTAAAAATAATTTCTGTAGAGAAATCATACCTGATCTCATGACTAGACCAAGTCCCGCTTCCAGTAAACTCTTTCTTAGTTCCCTGTATTTTTATAATTTTATATGATTGATTAATGTTTTGTCCCTAGCAGCCCATTACCTCGTAGAGAAAAGGGACTGTGTCTCTTTCATGTGCCATTTCTCCTTCAGTGCCTATCACAATGCTTAGCCCATAGTGGGCGTGTATTAAATACTTATTGAATGAATAGATGAATAAAAACAAAACCTGGGCTTAGATTGGGCAGTGTGGGTGGGAGCAATAGCACCAATAAGCAAGGAATGATGTTGAGCAGAGTATAGAATCTTTGTTGACTTCAGTTTCCTTCACTGGCGATGAAGAGACTGAGTTATCTTTACTGTCCCTTTCAGTTACGAAGCTCTTTGATTATATGGATGGCCATCTGTTTCCTGATGTTTTTAAGTGTATATTAGGTCGTCATGTACTCTGAAGAGCAAATACTTTGAACCTGTAAAATGCCACATTGCAGTTTATAACATGGCTTAATTCTGGGTGTATATATTAGGTTGGGTAGTTTAGAGAGTTTTAAAATGTGGGACTGAAAATTTCAGTGGAAACCATCACAAAAAAAGCTTCAATTTAAGCTAATGCATCAACAATGACTGGGCAGGACCATGTTCTTAGAAGATGTACCCAAGGTGGGGCTCTGCATTTACAAGTGGCCAATGCCTTGGAGGCCTGATGAGGCCAAGGAAATATGGCAAGATGTACATGTCAACTTGATACATACCCAATCCACAGTTTTTGTTTGTCTGTTTTTTAAGATTTTACTTATTTGAGAAAGAGAAAGAACATGAGTGAGGGGAAGGGCAGAGGAGAGGGAGAAGTAGACCCCCTACTGAGTAGGGAGCCCATTGTGGAACTCAATCCCAGGAACCTGGGATCATGACCTGAGCCCAAAGCAGACACTTAACTGACTGAGCACACAGATGCCCACCTAATACACAATTTTTTAAAAAGTGCTTTTTTAAAACAAATAATTTTTTCCTGTGTGATGAAATCTGATAAGGTCTTAGAGAAAAACAAACAATCTTTTTCACAATTCTCCCCCCTACCTTCTTTTAAACAGAGTATCTGTATATTTTAAACTTTAGGAGCCATCAAGATTTAAAATATTTTCTAGGCAGTTAGTATGTGTCCTCTAGATGGCAGAACAGGATTTCATTTTGCAGTGTTGAAGCCTCTTGGTCATTTAGTTAAAGGTTTCCTATTGCAGAAAGTTCTTAGTGATTTTTGTAACCAAAACACTCAATATATGTCTAAACATTTCTTTTGTCTAGATGACAAGTTGACCAATCCAAAGTCATAGGAAGAAGAATCAAGGTGCATTAGTAAAAAATCTGAACAATGATTTTTTTTTTGTAATCCAAAATGTTTGATGTTATTAAGCCACTAAGTTATTTTGAATAAACTGGGTATTATTTTGCCAAAATGTAGATCCTCCTAGACTGGCTTTAATGAACAGAGAAGGCTTTCTGTTAATTGACCTTTATTGTTGCTATGTAATAAATGTTGCTGAAGTGGAGTCCCTGAAAATTAATCTCTTCCATAGATTAAAAATGCTATTACATTTGCCTTTATGTTGAAAATTTGCTTACTAACATAATTTTCCCAAAGGAATGTAAAAAAAAAAAACTTTAGAATAGACTTGCCTTAGTGATCAGGAATTTTGGATTGGTCACATCTGAAAGATGAAGCTTACATTAGCTCCTTACACAATCATTCATATATTTACTTATTTTTAAGGATTTTATTTATTTATTTGACAGCGAGAAACAACAGCTAGAGAGGGAACACAGCAGGGGGAGTGAGAGAGGGAGAAGTAGGCTTCCTGCCCCCTGCTGAACAGGGACCCTGATGCGGGTTTCAATTCCAGGACTCCGGGATCGTGATCTGAGCAGAAGGCAGACACTTAACAACTGAGCCACCCAGGTGCCCCAGCTCCTAATGCACTCATTTATAAGAGTTTATAATATTATGGAATGTCATCTCTGAATACAATTGCCATGGGGGATCTATTAGCTTTTTTCCATCTGTTAATAACTGACTCCTACCAGGGAATACATTTTCCATAGAGCAGACATTCAGTAAATATTTATGAATTTGAATGGACTTGAATGCAAGTGACCTTCAGAACTTGGATGTGAAGTATCTCAAGAGATGCATCTGAAAGGGATCATGTTTTCCCCACAAAAAGCTTAGATCTCATGTTTCCAAAATGAAGACCACTTTATCCACTAATATGGAGAAAGTAATAAAGACTAATATCTAGGTTTTAGGTTTGCATATATTGAGGTTCAAGGTCTATCTGTTTTGTTTTAGGTAGCAGACAAATGTGATGAAGTCTGGGGCGCCTGGGTGGCTCAGTTGGTTAAGCGACTGCCTTCGGCTCAGGTCATGATCCCGGAGACCCGGGATCGAGTCCCACATCGGGCTCCCTGCTCAGCGGGAGGCCTGCTTCTCCCTCTCTCACTCTCTCTGCTTGTGTTCCCTCTATAGCTGTGTTTCTCGCTGTCAAATAAATAAAATCTTTAAAAAAAAAATGTGATGAAGTCTGTGCTCTCTCGGTCTCTGATCACTTTGCCTATATGACTGACGAATCCAAACAACGATGACAAATTCCCATTGCGTGGACGATGGGCATCTGGGGCTCCTTAGAGATCCTTGCTGAAGATTCTGAGGCCAATCTGTATGAGAAAGGAAAGACATTGGGATTGATGAGCCTTTTCTGTTATGTTGGAAGAACAGGGAAGAGGGGGCAGGCACACCAGGAATTTGTCTTCTCCTCTGGGTTCTGGCTGAGATGTCAGAGGGATTTCAAGGTCATTTCTTGAAGGGAATTCAGTGATATGTGGTTTTGTAGTACAGGATTAGAGTAGCTCCACTAAGGGCTTTTTCAGGGATGCCTTTCAGAAAGTTTTGCCAGAACATCTCCAGTTGCATATTTTTGTATTGCCTCTTTTTTTTTTTTTTTTTTTTTTTTTGGTTGGGCATGCATTGGAAGGTATTATTAGCTGAGAAAAACTAGTTTATTATACATTTTAAGAAGCAATAGCACTGATGCCTTTCAGTTTGGGCATTTATTCATTCATTTCAACTACAGATATTACAGAGCTGGGCACTGTGGTAAGGATGGGGTTTACTTGCTGGGAAAAGAACATTCTCGCCATCCTGGGGGTTCATTTTATTTTATTTTGTTTTATTTTTTTTTAAGATTTTATTTATTTATTTGACAGAGAGAGAGAGGTAACCAGTAGGCAGAGAGAGAGAGGAGGAAGCAGGCTCCCTGCTGAGCAGAGAGCCCGCTGCGGGCCTCGATCCCAGGACCCTGAGATCATGACCTGAGCTGAAGGCAGAGGCTTTAACCCACTGAGCCACCCAGGTGCCCCTGGAGGTTCATTTTAGATTTGAGTTCCTTTAAAATTACTTTATTGGAAAGATCCAGTTGACTAAGTCCAGTTGACTTCTAGGATGTCCAACTGTTATTCTAGGTGCCGTGGATATGACAGTGACTAAAACACTGAAACACAGTTCCTACTTTCATGAAGCTTTAGTTAAATAGACAATATAATGTCAATCACGTAGGTCATGAAGGAAAGGAGAAGGAAAGGAGAAGAAGGAATAGGAAGAGGGAAAGGCTGGCCAGGGGAAAGTTCTCTCTGGATTTTTTGTTTGTTTTGAACTTGAAGCAGAGGTCTGAATGAAGATCTTTGTGAAGACCCATGAGGAGAGAGAAGGGAAGCCACCAGAGGGAAGGTCATGAGGCTCACACTCGAGGAGCACAGCACCCACTGAGGAGGCCATGGGATTCAACCAGTGAGCCCCTAAGAGGGAAGGAGTAAGATAATAAATCAGTGATGTAGCCAGGTACAGCACCATGGTAAGGACTTTAGGTTTAATTCAAAGCTTTTTGGGAGATATTGGAGGGTTGTGAACAGAGCAATGGTACAATCTCAATTTGTGTTAAAATATTCACACAGATAGAGTGTAAGCCAAGGAGAGAACTAGATTAAGCATAAGAAATAAAACTCTAGAAACAAAACCAGAAAATAAAACTCTATTGTAAAGAGTGATAAAGGTTATTATAAAACAATATATTTTGTTTTTATATTTTCTATGCAACTATATATATTACTGCCAAAATTCTCAGAGATTAAAAATTTCTGTATTTAATTAATTTATTTATTTATTTATTTATTTTAAAGATTTTATTTATTTGACAGAGAGAAATACAGCCAGAGAGGGAACACAAGCAGGCGGAGTGAGAGAGGGAGAAGCAGGCTTCCCGCTGAGCAGAGAGCCCGATGTGGGACCTGATCCCCGGTCTCCAGGATCATGACCCGAGCCGTAGGCAGTCGCTCAACCAACTGAGCCACCCAGGCGCCCAAAAATTTCTGTACTTTATTTTATTTATTTATTTTTTAAGATTTTATTTATTTGACAGAGAGAAACACAGCCAGAGAGGGACCACAAGCAGGGCGAGTGAGAGAGGGAGAAGCAGGCTTCCTGCCGAGCAGGCAGCCCGATGTGGGACTTGATGCCGGTTCTCCAGGATCATGACCTGAGCTGAAGGCAGTCGCTTAACCAACTGAGCCACCGAGGCGCCCCAAAATTTCTGTATTTTAAAAGATATTCTAAGCTAGTTAGCCCTTGTATTGTTTAATATACTATATCTCAAATATCTATATATCATATAACATTTCAGAATTTAGAAAGCATATAAAAATCAGTGATTTCTGAACTTAGATACTAAGGGACACGTAAGAAACACCCAGGCTCCGTTAACCAGAGTTTGTACAAATACCATTGATGCTCAGTTTGAGATTACTAGTGTCTGTATTTTAGGACTTAAAGGTCCAAGCAATTTGGAATGGCAGTTCCAAGAATGTATAGGGTATTAAGAAAGAATATTAATTGTTACTATTACAAACCCAAATATAAATATAGTAATAGGATTATTTAACCTTCAACTTAGAAATAAAGAAAAGATTTCCTCATAGTAATATTTGATAAGATTAAGGGAGGAGGGTGATTAGTATTGTTTGCAAACATTTCTGGTTCTCCCCCACTCTGGGCATGTGAAAAAATTGAACTTCCTGACTCCTCATGGATGGGAGGCCATGTAAGTCCATTTCATTTCTCCAAAGATACTTTAGTTGACAGAGCAGTATCAGCTTGAATTTTAAAAACTAGCTAGTCCTATAAAGGATTAACTAGGGAAGTATACAATATAACTAAAGTAGTACTAGATAGCTGAAGAAAGGCTATATTTCATCCTTTTTAGATGGTTGTGCATCTTGAATCTACTATAATTTTCATAAATTGATTGTTCACAATTTCCATCATCTCTAGGTCATCTTCACCATCATGGCCTGAGAAGAACACCAATGCCACAGTTCTAAATCTTTTATCTAAATCTTTTATCATTAAAGTAACTCTATGGACCTAAACTTGAGAAGAAAATAAGAAACAAAACAGTTGAAAGGTGTCCTGGAAGAACATCAGTGATAAGTAGTCTCTGAGATGACCCACAGTGATCCCGGACTTCTAGTATTCATATCCTTGCATGATCCCCTCCCCTCAAATGTGGGCTGCACTTGGAGACTCACTGCTAATGAATAGAAGATGACAACTATGACTACCACTTCTGGACTAGGTTACAAAAGATTGGTTTCCATCTTTGGCTGCTCTCTCTTGTTTTCTTGTGCACCGGGTCGGAGGGAAGCCAGCTGCCATGTTGTAAGCTGCCCTCTGGACAGGTACCTGTGCAAGGAAATGAGAGAGGCCCCCTCACAGCCAGTGAGGAACTGAGCCAGTGAGGAAGTGAGCTAGTGAGAAGCCAGTGAGCCAGTGAGGAACTTGAGGCTCTCAGTCTAGCACCTCGTGAGCAACAGATTCCTGCCAGTAATCACATGGGTGGGCTAAGAAGTGGATTCTTCTCCAAAAGAATGTTCAATGTGTCCTTACCCCAGCCAACAGTGTGATTGCAAGGTCAGGAAAGACCTTTAGCCAGCCGCATCCAAATTTCTGATTCCAGAAGCTGAGATAATAAATGTTTTCTGCCTCAAGCTGCTAACCTTTGAGGTAATTTATTATATGGCAATAAATGATATAATACCTTAAGTATATCCTGGAGTGCAATGCCAAAGAATTTAAATGCAACACTATGGGCTTCTGAGAGTAAATTTTAAATGTGTCTGGTCTGAATCCAATTGTCATAAAGGAAACAGTCCTTTTAGCTAAATCATGAAGACCATTTGGTAAAAAGCAGAACTACTTCTTAAGACCAAACTACACCTTGTCTGTACTCACTCTTATCTCTGTGCTACTCTTCATTTCTCAGCTTTTCTTCTAATTAGATTCACCATGTGGCTAAGTCTGTCCAGTTGAATGTAAGTTGAAGTAAACTGTTTTATTTCTGGTTGATTTCTTCCACCATATCCTGACTCAACTTGAAGCCAGAGGATGGTGAGAGCCCAAGATGGAAGGAGCATGTGGCAAGAGAGACAAATAAGTTCAATGGGATTAAGCCTCAAGGATTTCAGGTTTTATCTGTTACCATGAGGTAGCCTATCATATCCTGGCTACTATATCCAGTAATAGTTACAATGTAAAGGGTAGCATGTCCATTGAAATGACAGTTTTTAAATATCCTGACTGGTCTCTCTATATGGAGACAGTATCACCTGTCTAGTCTGTAGGGCAGATTCTTTGTATATTTCTATTTTTTCCCTTAGTGAGAACTCGTTTCTCCTCTTCCACAGTGGTTTGGTGACATAGTCTAGAAGGGACCTAGATGCAACCTGTGCCCTGGAAATCAGTGCCACTTGCTTATGCCACTCTTGTCCCATTTAATTTACTGCTATATGAAACTTACGTATTTTTGGTAGTATTTTGTGTGCTTTGTTGTTTTTGTTTTTGTTTTTTCACTTTTTTAGGCTATAAATACTTTCTTAGATTCCTTCAGCTCTTTAGAAACTGACAAATGACAAAAGTATGTGCTTTAATAAAGAACTTTGTTTAAGATTTTATTTTTGAGAGAGAGAGAGAGAGAGAGCACACAGCAGGGGGAACATCAGGCAGAGGGGGAAGCAGGCTCCCCACCAAGCAAAGAGCCTGAAGCAGGGCTCAATCCTAGGACCCTGGGAACATGACCTGAGCCAAAGGCAGATGCTTAACTGACTGAACCATCCAGGCATCCCAAGAACCGTTGTTGTTGTTGTTGTTGTTGTTGTTGTTTAAGATTTTATTTATTTACTTATTTGACAGAGAGAGAGATCACAAGTAGGCAGAAAAGCAGGCAGAGAGCCCATTGTGGTCCTGGATCCCAGGACCCTGAGATCATGACCTGAGCTGAAGGCAGAGGCTTTAATCCACTGAGCCACCCAGGTGCCCCCAAGAACCATTTTAATAAAGAACACTTTCTTGGTCTTTTTAAAAAGGTAATCTTTATACCTAATGTGGGTCTCAAACTCAGGACCCCAAAATCAAAAGTCACCTGCTCTATTGATTGAGCCAACAAGCACCCCACAGTTTCTTAGTCTTGACTGGTGTGGTAATAGCCCGGGACAAAATGTGGGCCTTTGGTTTCACTTTTATCTTTTAGGCCACATGTATACACCGTGTGTTTAGACAAGGAATACTCTATGGAGACTCTGAAAGTCCTATGATGTCATGTTTCAAAAAGGAACAGTCTCCTGGTGCCAGTCCATGCCAACCCTATAAAATGCATCCGAATCCCTGAATTTATTCATGCATATGTTAATCAACTACTTCAACAAATATGTATCAAATGCCTAGAATGTGATAGGCTTCATAATAAGTGGTAGGGACACAAAGATAAGGAAGACCTGGTCTTAGTCACTGGGGACAGTAGAGGCCACAGGAAAGAGCTATGCTGAAGAATCGTTGCCTGGAGAGTGTTACAAAGGAGCCAAGGGGGCAATAGGTGGTAGCTTGGGGAGTGAGGGAAGGAGACCTGGGTCAAGGGGACACAGTATCTGGGATGATCCCCACAAAAGAGTGACGTTTAAGCTGAAATTGAAGGGTAAGCAGGAGGTGGTGGGGAAGGGTGTAGAGAATGTTTTGCACTGAGGGAATAGCAAAGGTGAAATCTCTGAGGTGAAGAAAAAAATGGATGAATTTGTTACAGGGACTGAAATCAGACCAGTGTGGCTGGAGGTAGGTGGGTCTTTCAGGGCCTAACCTTGATAACACATCATAGAGTCAGAGGAGCTTTGCAGAAAGGATGGATTCTCTAACTTAAGATTTCCAAAATCAACAGGGAAAATAAGAACATTTTTTTCCCTTTCTGATTCTATTTTCTTCCATATTGTCCATGTTCTATAAAATGAACTTGACCAAATGCACTGTTTTCTTTTTTTCAAGTTTTACTGATGGTTGAGCTTAGGGTACTTGGGTACTTGGCTGAAGCTAAGTACATTCCTGGCCCAGTTTATTTGTTCAGAATCACCTGTGACATATTACCACATTGAGGAAGCTGAGAGATTAAAGGCTGAAGCTTTAAACCGTTGTAGAATAAATTCTGTGGTGAAGATGATGTTACATTTGCAGTACAAATGTTAATCAAAGGATTCACTCAAAATCCTTGTTAAAAAAAAAAAAAAAAAAAAACCCAAAATACTATAAAGTTGTGTGTGTGTCTTCCCCCTGACTCTGGAAACGCTTTCTCAAATTTTAGTCCAAACACGGTCTTTGCTTTTCTCTGATTGTATCCCAGAAAATGGGAGCTCCTGAAATGTTCTAGTCTTCTGTCTGCACCAGGTGATTATGTTAGCCAGTGGCTTGGAAATCAATCTGTTGGCCTGGTCTAGGAAGGCTTGCTTTAAAAGCAAACCACAGAATAATATTAGGGTGTATTGTTCGATGACAGTCAGTGGCTGGCAAGGCCGTGTGCCCTGAAACACCGAGACTGCCCAGTGCTATCAGCCCAAGTCCCAGGTGCTGGGAGACTCGTAGGATGATACTTCTCTCCCTGTGCTCATCTACACGTGGTGGCAGAACAGACTGTGCTGGAAGCTCATTCATCAGCAACCAGCACCATTCGCACTGATAATGTCTGCAATTAGAGCCTATTAGTTCTGATTGAAAGTGAGGGATCAAAGGTGTTATGTAATTTGAGAAAGGAGAAACAACATCTGGAGCCCTGTCATCTTGGTGGGAGAGATGGGCTTCATTCCCGGAAAGAGTAAATGCAAGCTTCTGTTAAACAACAAGTGTGTGTGGGGGGGGGGGGCGGGATTTCTTTAGGGATTGAAATCCATGTAACTTTAGAGCTGCTTAACCCTACTAGCTAGCAGGGACAGAGTGCAGCGAGGACTGGGCTCAATGTTGACGTGTGCGAACTTGCTGAAAGCTCACCACAGCCCTGGAGGAGGGATATTAGCATTGTTGCTTTAAGCTCGGAGCTCTGTAAACAGAGAGGGGCTGCAAAAGTCAAGCATGCATACAGAGCCCAAGGATGCTGAAGCTGATGACCGCCCTGATTTTAGCCCCCTTGTCCTGCTTCTCCACCTCTATGCTACAGCACATTTCCAGCTCACCAACCTCAACACAGGGGGTGAAGGACCCTGAAAGTTTCAGAAACGGTAGGAAGAAGGGTGAGCTTAAAATAACAGGTCAAAGTGCCCATGAATGTGATGGACTGAGGATGAGCTGCTTGCATATCCCCAGATATTCTCCACTATTTGCTGATGCCTGAAATTCCAAAGCCTCAAACAATAGGCTCTAATCCTGTTAGAGCATTTTCCCTCTTTCCGTTAAAATGTAGGAAGGTGAGATCTCTAAGCTCTAAATAAGTAGTGGTATTTGTATAATATGAATGAAAGGCAAGAGATCTGGTATTCCCAGAATATGGGGGCACTGTGAGGCCACTGAATGGAAGAGACTACAGCAAGCAAGAAAGAGGGGAACACAGGTCGGTGATGAGGGAATAGAAGGCAAGCAGAGGACAAAGCCCAAGCTGACACCCTGCATACCCACCCCCTCCCCACTCCTGGATGGGATATGAGTGGTATTCCTCCGAGAGGCTTCCACCTGTCTTAATGTTAATACCTTGCTAGAGGAAAAAACAACCTTAACTCGACAATAGCAAAGCCTGAGGTATCCCGTGAGTCTTTAACATATGAAAATCTTTTTGAAACCTCCCTTTTCCTTCTCTCAACTCCCAAGTACACAATAAGCCACCCCTCACAACCAGAGTGCAGTAGCTCCTTCTGCCCATGGGTCCTGTCTGTGTGATTTAATAAAACCACCTTTTTGTACTGAAGATGTCTCAAGAATTCTTTCTTGGCTGCTGGCTCTGGACTCCACCTGACCAAACCTCATGTATATTCCAAAACCACACCAGGTGGGAGCATTTATTTAGACTATAATGTGAGTGGTGCTCCCAGAAGTACCCAAGGCTGTGGTGGGCAGGGAATTGGGGCTGTGTGTGTGTGTGTGTGTGTATAACTGAAGATGAACTGAGGACATATTTTGCTTCTTTGTCAAATACTTCTTACAGCAGATTCCAAGGCTTTTCCTTGGTCAACCATAAAATGTGTCTCTATTGCACTGGGCTGAGTTCAAGGTTTCTGCAACCTGAACGTTCCCATTGATTTCCTGAAGTCTAAGAGACTTAACAGCTTGTCCATGTGACCGCAGGGAATGTGCGGGACATGGATACTTGGTGTTAGCCCATTCTGGTTAAAAAATGAAAATTAACAAACCATCAACTTCAGTAGCTCATAAATATTGAATTAAGCTTTGATTGTAATGGGCAATTTTGAAAAATTTGCCTAACAATGAAGTTATAAAAAATTAGTCTTTAAAAATTTTTTCTTACAAGCAACCTGCTTTGAATTATTACTAAGCAGTAAAAACAAGGTCTATCTTGTTTTTCTAGCAAGCATTCCCAAAGGGGCCTTGGTGGCTAGGTACGTGCTTTGGATTAAATTCAGCAAGTTTCTTCTATTGTGGCTACAATGCCTGGGCTGGTTCCTTCATGGAGATTTGTGCATTAAAAATCACAGAAAGGTGATTTCTGAAAATGCCATATTATGTGAATGTTTTATAGTATTTTGTGAATGCTGACCATTTTGGATAAGGTTTTTGAACTTCAAGATAATCACATCTGGTGCACTCGGTGTGGGCATCCAGAGGTTCGTAGGGCGGAAAGTACATTGTAGTCTCCCATTCCTGAAGGTTCCTTCCCCAGTGGTATGTGTGCAATGTCCCTTTGCTGAGCTTGATTTTACTGATAAGTAGACATTAGAGCCAAGTTCCCTGGGCAGGAGCTCTGGCTCCATCATGCCTTGACGGCTCAACTTCAGCAATTGTTTTAACCTCTGTGCCTCAGGTTGCTTCTCTGATAGAAAGAGAATGATAACAGTACTTTCCTCGTCAACTTGTGAAAATTAAATGAGAATACATATACAATGGGCTTGGAGTTGTGTGGCTCATCATAAATTCCTAAGAAATATTTATTTTTACTCTTGCCCTTTCTAATTTTCTTTTTCCTAAACTTTCCCTGCAATCTCTCCTCCATCAGTCTCATATCAAACATGTCCTGACACCTTATGACATTTCCTATTTCATGGTGTAGATTCCTTCCAACTTTGAGTTTAAGATTCTAGGATTCTTTGACATGTCAGGCATTGCCATAGGTGTGCTGGGGAGGACAGGTGAATAGATGTGGTCTCTGCTCCAGATTACAGCCCCATAGAGGACAGAGGACAGTTTCAGCTAATTGCTGCATTAGATAGAATGTGAACCACACTCTTACATATGTATCAAGTGCATTGGTGATACAGGAAGAGGGAGGAAAGAGAAATTTCTGTTGGAGAATGAAATATGATTTGGGATAGCTTGCAGTCATCTTGGCCTTTGCATAAAATCTTTTTTTTTCTTTTTAAAAAATATTTTATTTATTTATTTTAGAGAGACAGAAAACGCAAGCAGGGGGAGGGGAAGTGAGAGAGGAGGAGAGAAAATCTCAAGCAGATTCCTTGCTGAGCAGGGAGCCCGGCAAAGGGCTTAACATGAGGCTCCATCTCATGACCCTGAGATCATGATCTGATCCGAAACCAAGAGTCAGACGCTCATGACTGAACCACCCAGGCACCCCTGCATTCCATCTCGAATAAGGATGTTTGAAGGTGTGGGAATAGGTGAGCAAAGCCTCAAAGGATGCAAAGTGAAGAGTCAGTCTGGAGAACTTGAGTGAGTCTAGGGAAGCATGCCTGGTAATTGCAGACTAGGAATTTGTGATTCCTGAAGAACTAGCCAGATATGCTAAACCTGGAGTTTGTTTTACTGATAATAAGAAAGTTTAAAACAAATAGGGCCAAAATCAGTCCTTATTATTTCTCTCTTTCTGCTGTGTTCATTCTCCTGTTCCTTCTTTCTCTTTGCCACTGATTAAGGACTGCTTTTTTTTTTTTTTTAAGATTTTATTTATTTATTTGACAGAGTGAAATAGCTCGAGAGGGAACATAAGCAGAGAGAGGGAGAAGCAGGCTTCCTTCTGAGCGGGGAGCCCCATGTGGGGCTCGATCCCGGGTCTCCGGGATCATGACCTGAGCCGGAAGCAGTCACCTAACCAACTGAGCCACCCAGGTGCCCCAAAGGACTGCTTTTTATTAAAATATTGGTCAGCCCTACCGAGCCTTTCCCTTTGCCTCATGTTAAACTTGCCATGACTCCCTCTGGATAGGGAGTACTGTGTCTTCTGTTAAGGTGATTTATTCTCCTCTGGGATCTTAACTTACATTTGCATATCCTACATGACAGATGTGAAGAGAACATTTTTTAAAAAAATATTTTATTTATCCATTTGATAGAGAGAGATCGCAAGTAGGCAGAGAGGCCAGCAGAGAGAGAGGAGGAAGCAGGCTCCCTGCCCCAGCAGAGATCCTGATGCAGGCCTGGATCCCAGGACCCTGAGATCATGACTTGAGCCGAAGGCAGAGGTTTTAACCCACTGAGCCACCCAGGCATCCGAGAACATTCTTTATATTATATATATTCTTCATCACTGATCAGTTTTAGTTTTTTGGGTTTTTTTTTTTTTTTTTAGAATTTATTTATTAATTTGAGAGAGAGAGAGTTTGAGCACAGGAGTCCTACAGGGAGGTTAAAGAGAGAGGAAAAAGCAGAATTCCTGCTGAGCAGGGAGCCAGACATGGGGCTCAATCTCAGGACCCTGGGATCATGACCTGAGCCGAGGGCAGATGCCCACTGACAGCCACCCAAACCCCTCCGTGATTGGTTTTGAATAAAAACATCGTAGATCAAATTTGCCTTGAGTCAACTGTTGATAATGCAAACTAATTAGTGGATGTTGGCTTGTAGCTATCTAAAATAGGGACTTTCTTTGGAAATGGTGTTCCCTTTTTGAGTACTTGCATGATAAATCTGTAATAAGCACGAGATTAAGGTAACATTTGGGAAAAAATTTGTGTTCTGAACACAAAACAATGTGATTTTCTGTTGAGACTGTACTTCCATTTAAATTTGGTTCTTCAGTCAGTATTACAGTTTCGTGTAAGAAATATAAAATTTCGTGTTGCATGGTATGAGTAGGACTTTACTTAATGCCCTCCAATTTGACTATATTCTGTTAAAATAATAAACAAGGAGAACATTAGCCTGAGGTAACTCTGATACCTTGGGGGCCACTGTAAGCAAACTGAAAGTCAAGTCAGTGTACTTGACTCTGAGAAAACAAAACTTAAGATCAACCAATCACAGCCAGCCAGCTATTTTTTCCCCAGTAAAGCAGCCAATGACACTACAGCCAATCAAATAATTTCTTTACTTTGTTTCTGCATCCTCCCGATTAAAGCCTTCTCCTAACTTCTGTCCATGGAAAGTTCCTAACCACTTTCAGCTTGGTGCTGCTTGCTTGCTTGCTTGCTTGATTGATTTAGACTCTTTTAAAAAATATTTTATTTATTCATTTGACAGAGAGAGAGTGAGATAGAGCATGAGAGGGGAGAAGGTTAGAGGGAGCAGAGTCCCCGTGGAGCTGGTAGCCTGATGAGGGACTCCGTCCGGGGATCGTGACAGGAGCTGAAGGCAGATGCTTAACAACTGAGCCATCCAGGTGCCCAAAGCTGCTTGATTTAAATGAATGTTTGCTCAAATAAACTCTTATAAATTTTAATGCACTCAGTTGCCGTGTTTTCTAAGCTCAGAAAGGAAGAATCAGCTTTCCCCCTGCGCCATGTTGTCTCCACAGCACGTCACATAATCTCCCTGAGTCTGTTTCCTCATCTGTAAAAAAATAATTTGCAAAAGTAACTACTTCATGGAAATGTTGTGATTATTAAATTGTGTATACAAATCTGTTTGAATATGTTTGACACCTTGCAAATTCCATGTTTCAGTAACTATACTATTTTATCAGTAAGGATGAAATGGCTTTCTTGGTAAATTTTTTTCATTCATTATTCTAGGAAAAATTTTTTTCCTTACATCTAATTTTATTATTTTAGAGCAATTTTAGTTTCAGAGCAAAGGCAAGCAAAAGTACAGAGAAGGTCCCCAATACCCCCTTCCCATACATGCACAACCTTTTCCACTATCGACATGTTCCACCAATGTGATATATTGGCTACAATTGATGATCCCACATTGATGGGATTTTTAGGGCATTGAAACTATACGATACTATAAAGATGGATACATATCATATACTTGTCTAAACCCTTAGAATATACAAACCAAGAATTAATCCTAATGCGAACTACGGACTTCGGGTGATAGCAATGTGTTAATGTAGGTTTATCAGTTGTAACAAATGTGCCACTCTGGGGGGTGATGTTAACAGTGAGGGAGGGTGTGCATATGTAGAGGCAAGGGTATATAGGAAATTTGTGTATTTTCCTCTCAATTTTGCTATGAACCTAAAAGTGCTCTAAAAAAGCAAAGTCTTTAAAAAAGAATCCTCTGAGCTCTACCTTTTCATCTTTTCCTTCCCCTCAGTCTCTGACAACTATTGATATATTTACTCTGTCCATCCCTTTTCCAGCATGTCATACGGTTGGAATCATACAATCTGTGTGATTTCCAGATTACCTTTTTTTTTTTACTCAGTAACATGTATTTATGGTTCTTCCTTATCTTTTCTTGGCATGATAGCTCATTTCTTTTTCTTTTTTCTTTCTTTTATTTATTTATTTTTAAATATTTTATTTATTCATTTGGGGAGTGCAGAGAGAGCATAAGCAGCAGAGAGGGAGAAGCAGACTCCCGCTGAGCAGGGAGCCCGACTTGGGGCTTGATCCCAGGACCCAGAGATCACGACCTGAGCTGCAAGCAGACTCTTAACCAACTGAGCCACCGAGGCACCCCTCATTTCTTTTAGTACTGAATAATAAATCCAATTATATGGATGTCCGACGGTCTATTACTTCATTCATTTATCAAGAACATCTTGGTTGCTTCCGAGTTTTTGGCAATTATAAACATCTGTGTGCAGGCTTTTATGTGGATATACGTTTTTAATTCATTTGGGTAAATAGTTAAGTGGTATAATTCTTGGATTGGATTGTAAGAGTGTATTTAGTTCTATTAGAAACTGCCAAATTGTCTTTCAAAGTGGTTGTAGCATTTTGTACTCTCACCAGCAATGGACACAAATTCCTGGTGCTCCATACTCTTGTCAGCATTTGCTATTGTCAGTGTTGGGGATTTTGGTCATTCTAATAGGTATATAGTAGTGTATCATTGTTGCTTAATTGGAAATTTCCTAGTGATGTATGATATTGAGCATCTTTTCATATGATGATTTGGCATCTATACATCTTCTTTGGCAAGGTGCCTGATTCCTTTGTTTATTTTTTAATCAGTTTGTTTTCTTATTGTTGAGATTTGGGGTTCTTCGTGTATTTTGGGTAGAAGTCTTATCAAATATGTCTTTTTAAATATTTCTCTCAGTCTGTGGCCTATCTTCTCATTTCTTGACCTAGGTCAATCATTCAAATTTAAAAAAATGAATTAGAAGACAATGGTTTAACTAGGAACTTAAGAGTGATGAGAAATAGCATTAGAGCAGCTAGAGAAGATTGTGGGTTTTTTCCCCCACTGTAAAATACTAAGTGCCTAGATTGTTTTACTAGTCTTTTAAAGAACATTTTCATTTTAAAATAATATTAAATGTACAGGATTGCAAAATTAGCCAGAGTGTTCTCTTTTTACTGTCCCTCCTGCTTCCCTTAATGTTGACCTGGGTACAAGATTACAACTAAGAAATTAACATTGAAACAACAATCTTGGCCGAATGACATGCTATTAGGATTTGGTCAGCTTTCCACTAATGTCCTCCTCCTGTTCCAGGATCCAAACAGCATATCATGTTGTATTTAGTTGTCATGTCTCCTAGGTTTTCTTTAATCTTTTGTGGTTTTCTTTAATCTTTTGTGGTTTCTCTGTCTCTCCTTGCTTTTCATGATTCTAACACTTTTGAAGTGTACCAGGTGGGCATTTTGAACTGTATCTTTCAATTTGTATCTGTCTGGTGATATCTCATGATTAATTGGACTGGAATTATGGAATTTTGAGAAGAAGAACACAGAGGTTACTTGCCTTTCTCATCTTGACATATTAATGGGTACACGGTATCAACATGACTCATAACTGATGATGTTACCCTTGATCATTTGGTTGGGTGGTATCTGCCAGCTTTCTCTCTTACAAAGTTATCATTTTTCCTGATCAGTGTTCTATTCATTAACACTAAATCCAGACCACATTAAAAAAAGGGTAATTAGATTCCACCTCCCAGAACCACAGGAATTAATTGGCACCAATAATAATTACTAAATATTATGGGTCATACTTTGAGGCTTTGCTAATATCCTATTTCTCTTTAAAGTTCTGACCACTAATATAAGAATCCCTCAGTGGAGGGCGCCTGGGTGGCTCAGTGGGTTAAAGCCTCTGCCTTTGGCTCAGGTCATGATCTCAGGGTCCTGGGATTGAGGCCCACATCAGGGCTCTCTGTTCAGCAGGGAGCCTGCTTCCTCCTCTCTCTCTGCCTGCCTCTCTGCCTACCTGCGATCTCTCTCTCTGTCAAGTAAATAAATAAAATCTTAAAAAAAAAAAATCCCTCAGTGGAATTGCCATGTAGCAATAATAACTACTGTAAAATTCTAATGATTTTCTATTTCTTGCCTTTCTTTTTTAAAAAAGATTTTATTTATTTGAGATAGAGAGAGCACGGGAGAGAGAGAGAGAGGGAGAGAGAGAGAGAGAGAGCACACATGAGCAGGGAGAGGGACAGAAGGAGAGGAAGATCAGACTCCTTGCTGAGCAGAGACGGGGAGGCAGGGCTTGATCCCAGGATCCTGAGATCATGACCTGAGCCAAAGAAGGATGCTTAACCAACCTAGCCACCCAGGCGCCCCAGGATTTCTTATTCACCCACCCCGAGACACTTTTGCTTATTAAGGCAGGCGCTGCTTCCAAGGTACGGGTAAGGATTTCCTCCTGACCAAAAATACAATTCTCACTTGACCAATGTTACTGGAAGTCACCTCAGCGTGGGTGGAAGAAAACCTTTTATTTCAAGCATCATCTAAAATGCACACAGCTGCTCCACATCGACCCATTTTTCTGTCTCACCAACTAGCTGAGACCTGCCCTTTGATATCCTGGTTTGGACCAACTCTGCCCTCCGCACTGTCTTTTCAGCTGCTCCTAAGGGAAACGGTGACCTTCTCTCCTCCTACCAGGACCCCTGTTTGCCTTGACCGTGGGAATAGTCCCTGTGGAGCCAGGCCTGACTTTCCTGCCTGGCTGGTCTTCTTTGTCACCAAACCCATGCCAGGCCTGACTTGGAAAGCTTGGGCCTGTGACAGTGGACAGTCACAAATGTGTCCTGAAAGTTAAAACTGAGAATACAGAAAACCAGATCCTAGTGGAGTCAGCAAATTAGCATATTCATCTGAGTCAGTTTCACATAAACTAATTAAGGTTCCCTGCGCTCACCACCTTTTGTCGAATTTTCTCAAGCTTTTTATGATTCAATGAAACACAAGCTTGCGGATCTCTTCCTATGTTGCTTAATAGATCAGCGTGTCAGCAAATAAGTTCTTTGCAGGGAGGTGGTGAAATGCAGAGGTGACCGACAATTGCTTAATGCCTAGGAAAAACACAACACAAATAGGACAGGTTGGGAAATGAGTGCAGTGACATGAAAGCTTAATCTGCAATTCTAGGTTTTAATGCAGAGTGGATTAATATAAAAATGGAGAGTGTTCCTATTGATTTCTGAGAAAAAAAAATCAGGCTATTCCTTCTACGCAGTTTACTCATTAAACATTGACAAAGACACCATTTCTCCATACTCCGGCTTTTCTTATCTGTCATCAGAGACAGAAATTGATTTTTTTTTTTTTATTTGGGCCTGTCAAACCTGAATGATGAAAATAGCTAGCAAATTAGCTAAAAAATTTACCATGCTGAATGTATGTCTTTGCCTTTTTGTTGTTTGGCATAGTGAGAGTTGAGGTTCTAGAAAGAGGCTCTGTGGATAAAGCCTGGGTAAGGGGAAGAAGTCATTTAACTTACAAAGCCTTAGCATTTTTACAGAAAATTGAACTTTAGGGAAGAAAAGTCTGGTGGGATTTGTCACATGGTTGATTCTTACCAGCTGGTCTATGTTCAAATATTGAGTATCTTCCATGTGTGGGAATGATAGTGATGGCAATGGCAATCCAGAAGGTAGGTTTCCATGTGGGGCTCATGTAGGGCTTTAGTGATAGGATTTGGGCAGAACCTGAGAGCCTGCTGACATCACTCTGCTTCTAGAGTATTCAGTGATGTCTGCAGTTTCTCCCATCAGGATGACATTTATATATTTGCCTCAGCATTTGGGTTTTGAATGCCCCTGTTATCAGGACAGAGGAATATCTTAAACATGATTAGCTTTCAAAACTCTAGATTAATTGCTTCCCTCCCCATGGTAAGGAAAACCCACTAAAGTAGAATGCGTGTGCAATGGGCAGTGGACAATGATTAAAAAGATTGGAGTAGTTCTGCTGAGAGTGGAAGGAGGCACAAATATAAGTATGCTAAACATTCCAGAGCAAGAATTCATGCTGTGGTTCTGGAAGATTCAGATATTCAGGAGGTGAGGAATGAAAAATAGGTCTTTGGATCATACCAACACATTTTCCTATGTTTTCTTTTCTTTTCTTTTTAGCCACTAACCATACTTATTTCTTTTGTTTAAAAATGTAATTTAAAAAAGAGGGGAACCTGCATGTCTCAGTGAGTAAAGCGTCCATCTCTTGAATTCAGCTCAGGTTGTGATCTCAGGGTCCTATGATAGATCCCCTAGCTGGGATCTGTGCTTGTGTGGAGACTGCTTAAGATTCTCTTCCCTTGGGGAAGCCTGGGTGGCTCAGTCATTAAGTGTTTACCTTTGGCTCAGGTCCTGATCCCTGAGTCTCAGTTCAGGCCTGGCAGGAAGCCTGCTTCTGGCTTCTCACTCTTCCTGCTTGCGTTCCCCCCCCCCCCCCCCCCCCCCCCCCCCCCCCCCCCCCCGCACAGAAACACAGGGAGGGGGGAACACAAGCAGGAGGAGTGAGAGAGCGTGAAGTAGGCTTCCTGTTGGGCCAGGAGCCCAATTCCAGGATCGATCCTTAGACTCAGGGATCCCTCTCCTCTGGCCACCCTTCTCCACTCCCCTGCTAGCACATGTTCTTTCTCTCTCTCAAAAATAAACAAACAAACAAATAAATAAATAAAATGAAAAATACAAATAAATAAATAAATAAAATGCAATTAATATGATTGCGAGCATAGTGATAACAGGAGAAACGGGTTTACCAAGACTCAGATTCCTGTTCTGTATAAACTCCAGGCAATTCTAAGAACTTGTATCCAATTCTGTAATATCCTAAGCACTATACTGTTATTTAATACCTCAAAGCTGTAGTCAAAATACAACTAAAATATCCTATTACCTATGTTTTCTTTCAAAGGAATCAACCAGTAAAACAGAAGCAGCCATTAACTTTGGGTAATCATCTGCGTGAGAGTGCAATGATCCGAGAACTGCAAAGAACATTTACTGACAAGGTCATGCAAAAAGGGTTCCCTGTTTTGATTTGACATTCAAAAACATTTTATTAGGCAGTGGTGCCAACTTGACTTTTTATCTTTGTAGTCCTTCCTCCTTACCCGCAGGGACAAGTTGCAAGACCCCTTCCCCACCAGTGGATGCCCGAAATCTCTGATAGTACCCAAACCTATACATTGGTTTTCTCCGTGTCCATACATACCTATGATAAATTTAATTTATAAGTTAGGCACTGTGAGAGAGGAATACCCAAACTAATAGTAAAATAGAACGATTATAATAATACACTATGATAAAATGTGAATGTGATCTCCCCCTCTCCAAACATCTCACTGGAGGGCACTCACACTTCTCGGGAGGCTTTCAGGTGGCAACTGCGCCTGCGCGGGAGATGAAGCGAGCCAATGACGCAGCATTGTGACGTAAGGTTATGCTGCCATTGACTTTCTGAAGCTACAAGCCTGTGTCAGGAGGATCATCTGTTTCCCATCGTGGTTGACCTCGAGTAACAAACTGCGAACAGCGAGGCTATGAATAAGGTAGGGCTCTTCTACTACGTTGTGATTTCTGGTGTAAGGATTTGTATTGCTAGGAGGCGAAAAAGTCACTTCAAAAATTGCATGAAGAATAGTAGTTCGTCTTTAGTACACAGCACTGACGTTCGGTTTTCTCTCATTTCCTGCTCCTGCTCTTAGCCCATTACATTCTATTTGCAGATAACAACTGGAGTAATCTAGAAATGTAAATAGGGTTATTTCACCCTCTGCTTAACTCTCCATTGGTTTTCACGTATTTAAAATTTAAACTCTGCTACTCATGTTAGCAGGTGGAAAGAAGAGCCCTTTTTCACCAGCTTCACTCCCACTTGCTTACTTGGTTCAAAACACACAGACATCTTTCTGTTTCTAGATAAATTGCCTGTTTCCTTCCGACCTTATGCCTTTGTAGCCTTTATAGTTGCTGTTCGTACTGCCTGGAAAGCTCTGCTTCCTGATTTTTGCCCGACTGACTGCTTAATCAGGTTCCACTCAAATGTGTCTCCTCCCCAGTAAGGTCTTCCTGGCCCTCCACGCCTAAGTAAGGGTAACTTGGATCTCAACATCGCGTTACCTGGCTTTTTTCTTCTTTGTTTTTTACTATCTGAAATTACCTTGTTCAGTCCTCTGTTTACTTTTTGTCAGCCCTCCACAAAATTTAACTCCTTGGAAGATGGCATTGTCTTCATTATTTCTTTTCATACTTCAGACCAATAACAATCTGGAGTTATATAAATATTTCTTGAATGAATAAGTGAATAAATTATTTATTTTCTTGGTTGGTTAGTTGACAACCTGTAGAAACTGCATAGTAGTACAGTAGATGTATTCCAATTAGTTTGTATATACAGAGAGATTGGCAATTACTGTTACCAACTCCTAAGAGATTAGGTTTCTCTGGGGTTTGACCTAGTAAGAGTCGACCTTTGTGTCTCAAAAAACAAAACAAAACAAAACAAAACTGGTACTGGTTCATTAAGAATTTGATCTCTTGGGCGCCTGGGTGGTTCAGTGGTTAAATCCTCTGCCTTCCGCTCAGGTCATGATCTCAAGGTCCTGGGATCGAGGCTTCCATTGGGCTTTCAGCTTGGCAGGGAGCCTGCTTCTTCCTCTCTCTCTCTCTGCCTGCCTCTCTGCCTACCTGTGATCTCTCTCTCTGTCAAATAAATAAATAAAATCTTAAAAAAAAGAATGTGATCTCTTCAGATGGGTCACTCAGATAATACAAATTACTAATTAAATAAATAAAATGCAAATTAAAAAGAGGCATGAGAAGGGAGTTCAACAGAGGTTGGAGGGTAGACATATACATCAGCCTAGAGAATTCTTACTGTCAACACCAAGAGATAAGCCTGTAACCTGAAAGGAAATTGACAGAGGGCCTACCGGTGACTCTCCGATGCTTTCTAAATGTACCTGGAACACAAAGAAGTGTGAGGCACGTGGTGAGAAAGCCAGTCTCTGCATTTAATCAGCATTTAATATTGGGTAAGGAAAAATTTTTGACAAAGGAAAGTGTTAGGGTTGCAGTGATAGAACAATTTATGGAGTGTTGGAGAGTAAGTCTTTGTGTGTGTAGCATAGGCAGTAACATGTGACTAAAACAGATATGAAAGGTCTTGTGAAAGGGAGGAAAAGTTTCTAAAAATAGAGGTGCATTTATTTATTTATTTATTTATTTATTTATTTATTTATTTATTTTAATAGAGGTGTTTAGAGGGAGAAAGCGGCTATCTCAAGCTTTGTCCTTAATAAAGGGAGAGAAACGGAGTATAGTGTTGGGAGCTGACTGTACGGAAATAAAACTCCAGCCATTTTTGGACAGCAGTTAATAGATGTTTAATAAAATGTTTTCTTATTTACTTATTTGAGAGGGAGAGAGCACGAGCAGGGTAGGGGGTGTGTAGATAGGGCAGAGGCAGAGAGAGAATCAGACTCCATACTGAGCAGGGAGCCCATGTGGGGCTCCATCCCAGGACCCTGAGATCATGACCTGAGCCAAAGGCAGACCCTTAACTGACTGTGCCAACCAGGCGCCCCTAGAGTCAAATGTTTTCTAAGCCACAGTGCAGATAAGGTTAGCACAGAGCTAACAAATAATAACCTCCCTGGGCAACTGAACCAATTTCAGGGATGGCTTTGCTAATGCTACACATTTTATGAGAAAGCTCCCTACATTCTCCCAGGTAGTGACAATTAGGATTCAGCAGGAGGCCAAGATCAGTACTAAAAGTCTTTCTATGGCTTGTTAATTTATGAATGACTCTACTACATTGAAAGTAACTCTCGCTATCCAGAGACTCCAGAATTTGTGAATATGACTATATTGACTTTGGCTGATGGACAAATAAGTCATTGCCCTTGAAAATACTATGGAAAAAGCTATACTTTGCATCTGTCTCAGGTATAAATTTGCTTTTGATTGACAGTGTGATGGCAAACAATTTAAAGAAAGACAAAATGTCATTTTGGGGGGCAGATGCTAGTATTTGAAGATAAAATTGTGAGGGAAGTGCTTTTAAAAATGTGCTGTTCTCTGTGTCCTTTTATGCCACAGGAAGAAATTTTTATCCTTACTCTCATTTAAAAGTCAGTGACTGCAACATTTCTTGAAAGTGAAAAAACACTGCCCACCTGAATTTTATGGTGGGCACACAGGGTTTGGCAACAAATCATTTAGGGGACCTTGTAACTTCAATTATTGTTGTAATTTCAAGTAACTGAAAACTATTTGTGTGAAATACTATTTTGTAAAAACTCACAAACGTTTATTGGAAATTCCTTATAAAACATCAATGCTTATTGTCCTGGAACATGGGGTTCAAAATCTTTAATTTATTGGCTAGAGTGAATTGTTCTAGTACTGAGGTACGATGATGGCCCCTTTAATTCAGTTAGTGTATTTGGTATATGCAGATGGTGTATTAATTTAAAAAAAAATTAGGGAGGCTTTTAAATATGTTTCTCCATGAAGGCATGAAAGGGTCCATGTCTCCTTTCTCAGGGAGTTGCCTTGACACCAGGAAAATCAGATTTCCTAAATATTACTTGATACTATGCTTTATTTACCCCAGAGAGATAAGATGGCAAAACAGCACGCCCAATTCAATAATAGATAAGAAACACGCACTTTTTCTTTTCTGAGAGCTGTGTAACCTTTGGGTCCATTGGATGTTTAGAGAATTTTTCTTTTTGTACTTTGTGGGAATTTTAAAGATATATGGCAAAGAGTTTATATCAAACAATGTGACCTACTTAAAATAGAAAAAAATGAACCAGTTCCATTCATCCAAAACAGCAGAAGCTGACCATTCCTTGATAATGTGCTTCTCTACTGACTGTCTCACTTCAGAGCTACACTCCTTTAATTTTCTCGACACTCCTCATTTTGGAGGGACTGAAAGGTTATCAGCTGGAACACAAACATGCACAGCAGATCTCTCCAGGAGACCTTCGAGCTCTTCACTCTGTATTATCTGATAAGAAAGGACCCACATCCAGACGCCAGCTGTCACTCAAGCTCCCTTCACGCCAGCCATCCTTGAGGTGACCTAACAGTGCAGGCCTGTCCCTGCTGCCCCGGGGCCACCTGGGCCATGGCTCAGTGGATCCACCACAAGGCTCTCCCATGCTCTGTGACCCAGTCATCACTTAGCTTTGGTCACCTTCAGGATTTAAGATTTTGTCACCTTCTTAGTCTCAAGTGTGCACATTACCCTGTCATTTTCTACTTCACTCTAACTACTTAATGCCTCATAGAACTCAGAGACCATTCAGAACATGACAAGTAGGAAAGGTCTTCAACAAGCTGAATAATCTGACTTCCAAAAACTACACTTTCCTCCTCTCTAGTATTTGTTTCTTTGAGAACTTTTGCTGTTCTCCAGCTCCTACATGGCTAATGTGAGAATAATCCTCATTGCTCACTTTCTAACAAATTTAAATTATATGACTAGACATCGAACCTATTGCTAATTAATTCTTCTTGTTTTCTCTTGGAGCCAATAGGGGAGGCGGGGAGAGAGAGGGATGCCTGTGTGTGCATACTTCCCTGTATGTGATATTTATGGAAAACTTGTCTGGAATTCTACAGTTCTTTAATTGAGCTATAACTGACATATAACATTGTATTAGTTTTAGGTGTACAACATAATGATTCAATATTTGTGTATATAATGAAATGTTGGCTGCAGTAAGTCTGGTTACCATCCATCTCCACACATAGTTACAAACTTTTTTTCTTGTGATGAGAACTTTTAAGATCTTTTATCAACTTTCAAGTATCAAACACAGTATTGTTAACTATAGTCATCATGCTATATATTGCATATCTAGGATTTCTCTATTTATAACCAGAATTTTGTACCTTTGGCTACATTTATTCATTTTTCCTGCCCCTCTCCCCAGAATTGTAGAATTTAAAGGCCCATTTTCAACATGCCAAATTATTGTATCAGAAAGCTCTAGTTCCTTTATGCTTTTTTAAAAGGAAAATATTGGTCTAAAATATGATTTTCGTAATCCTAGTTTCACCTTTTTAGAACATTATTTTATTTTGGCTTTAAATTTTATTTTATTTAAATTCAATTAATGAACATATAGTATATTATTAGTTTCAGAGTTAGAGTCCAGTGATTCATCAGTCTTATATAATACCCAGTTCTCATTATATCATGTGCCCTCCTTAATGTCCATCACCATCACCCAGTTACCCCATCCCCCCACCCTTGCCCCTCCAGCAATGCTCAGTTTGTTTCCTATGATTAAAAGTCTCCTATGGTTTGTCTCCCTCCCTGGTTTCATCTTGTTTTATTTTCCTCTTGCTTTCCCTTATGATCTTCTGTTTTTTTCTTAAATTCCACATATGAATGAGATCATATGATAATTGTCTTTCTTTGGTTGACTTATTTCACTTAGCATGATCTCCTCTAGTTTCATCCACATCGTTGCAAATGGCAAGTTTTCAAATTTTTTTGATGACTGAGTAGAATATACACACACCACATCTTCTTTTTCCATTCATCTGTTGATGAACTTCTGGGCTCTTTCCATAGTTTGGCTATTGTGGACATTGCTGCTATAAAGGGATGTGGATGCCCCTTCAGATCACTACATTTGCATCTTTGGGGTAAATACCCAGTAGTGCAATTGCTGGGTAGTAGGGTAGCTCTTATTTTCAGATTTTTTTTAAAAAGCTTTTTTATTTCTTTTATTTATTTATTTTTTATTTGTCAGAGAGAAACACAACCAGAGAGGGAACACAAGCAGGGGGAGTGAGAGGGGGAGAAGCAGGCTTCCTGCCAAGCAGGGAGCCCAATATGGGACTCGATCCTGGGTCTCTGGGATCATGACCTGAGCCGAAGGCAGTTGCTTAACCAGAGCCACCCAGGCACCCCTAGATTTTGTTTTTCAAGATTTTATTTTTATTTATTTGACAGAGATCTAGATCACAGCTAGGCAGAGAGGCAGGCAGAAAGAGAGAGGAGGAAGCAGGCTTCCTGCTGAGCAAAGAGCCCGATGTGGGCCTCGATCCCAAGACCCTGAGATCATGACCTGAGCCGAAGGTGGAGGCTTTAACCCACTGAGCCTCCCAGGTGCCCTTATTTTCAGATTTTTGAGGAAACTCTTTTCCAGAGTGCCTGTACCAGGTTGCATTCCCACCAGCAGTGTAAGATGGTTCCCCTTTCTCAGCATCCTCGCCAACACCTCTTGTTTCCTGTGTTACTTTTAGTCATTCTGGCTGGTATGAGGTGGTATCTCATTGTGGCTTTTGATTTCTATTTCCTTGATGATGAGTGCTGTTGAGCATTTGTTCATGTGTCTCTTGGCCATTTGTATGTCTTCTTTGGAGAAATGTCTATTCATGTCTTCTGCCCATTTCTTTTGGATTATTTGTTCTTTGGATTATTTGGGTGTTGAGTTTGGTAAGTTATTTATAGAATTTAGATACTAGCCCTTTATCTGTGAAGATATTTGCAAATATCTTCTCCCATTCTGTCAGTTGTCTTTTGGGGTTGTTGACTATTTTCTTTGCTGTGCAGAAGTTCTTTATCTTCATGAAGTCCTAATAGTTCATTTTTGCTTTTATTTCCCTTGCCTTTGGAGACATGTCTAGCAAGAAGTTGCTGTGCCTGAGGTCTCACATTTAGGTCTTTCATCCATTTTGAGTGTATTTTTACATATGACATAAGAAAATGATCCAGTTTCATTCTCCTGCATGTGTGGCTGTCCAGTTTTCCCAACGCCAAGAGACTATCTTTTTTTCATTGGATATTCTTTCCAGCTTTTTGAAGATTAATTAACCACGGAGTTGAGGGTCCGTTTCTGGATTTTCTATTCTTTTTTCTCTTTTTTTTTTTTAGAGTTATTTATTTATTTGTCAGAGAGAGAGAGAGAGAAAGAGAGTAAGCACACAAGCAGGGAAGCAGCACACAGAAGGAGCCTGATATGGGACTCCATCACAGGACTCTGAAATCATGAACTGAACAGAAGGCAGACGCTTAACCGACTGAACCACCCAGGTGTCCCTGGTTCTGTGTTCTATTCCATTGATCTGTGTTTCTATTTTTGTGCCAGTATCATACTGTCTTGATGATTACAACTTTGTAATATAGCTTGATGTCCAGAATTGTGATGCCACCAGCTTTGGTTTTTGTTTTTCAACATTTCTTTTTAGAACACTTTAATCTTAGAAAGCATGCACTAAAGTTCAACAATCCTATGAAATCATGCCATTAATTATAATGTTTTGAATATATTTAGGGGAACTCTGTCAAACCAGAGATGGTTTTTCTTTTTTTCTTTCTCTTTATTTTTTAGGATTTTATTTTTTACCTGAGAGAAAGAGAAGAGCGAGAGTGTGCCTGCACAAGTGGGAGTGGAGTGCAGCAGGCAGAGGGAGAATCAGGCTCCCCGCCAAGCAAGGAGCCTGATGGAAGACTCGATCCCAGGACCCTGGAATTTTGACCTGAGCTGAAGGCAGACACTTAACCTACTGAGCCACCCAGCCATCCCCACAAATGGTTTTTCTTTTTTTTTTTTTTTTCCATTTATTTTTTTTTTATTTTATTTATTTATTTATTTTTTTTTTATTGTTACTAAATTTTTTTTTCCCAGTGTTTCAAGATTCATTCCCCATTCCCCACACCCAGTGCTCCCCGCTTTAGGTGTCCCCAGTACCCACCACCAGGCTCTCCCATCCCTCCACCCCCTCCCTCCAAGTCCCTCA
>PITA01008027.1:0-87368 GCA_004023965.1 Spilogale gracilis | reverse complement strand
GCTCCTCACTCAGTGAGGAGCTTGCTTCTCCCTTTCTTGCCTGCTACTCTCCTTGTTTATTATGCTCACTCTCTTTCTCTCTCTCTGTCAAATAAATAAATAATCTTTCTGTCTGTCAAATAAATAAATAATCTTTAAAAAAATAAAGATATATAATTCTGTCATTGTTTTTGCTTAATCTTGAACTTTGTTCCCATTTTAGTTTTTAGGATATTACTGTTATTGGGAACTTAGTAAATGTGTCTCATCCCACTTGTTCTCTTAGTTAAAGGAATTGTAAATAAATCAATAATGCCTTACATTTTTTGAGAGCTTTCAGTATATTCTGCCTTTTTTAAAAGGATTTTATTTATTTGACAGATAGAAACACAGCTAGAGAGGGAACACAAGCAGGGGGAGTGAGAAAGGGAGAAGCAGGTCCTGCTGAGCAGGGAGCCCGATGCGGAGCTCGATTCTGGGTCTCCAGGAACATGACCTGAGCTGAAGTCAATCACTTAACAACTGAGCCACCCAGGTGCCCCTCTATTCTGCATTTTTATGTGTTTGTTTGTTTTTTTATAAAACACACAGCTACCCTGTTTTCTAACATTTCCTCTTCTTCGAGGTTGCGGATAGCCAACTTTATATTGTATTCTTACTTGGCAGAACAAGAGCTAGCTAGCTCTCTGGGGCTCTTCTTAGAAGGCATTAATCCAATTCATGAGGTCTCTACCCTCTTGATCAGATTACTTCCAAAAGGCCCCAATTTCAAATACCATCACATTGGGATAATGGTTTCAACATGAGGTTTTTGGGGGGCATAAACCTTCATTCCATTGCTTTACCTACTGATTTCCCAGCAGGTGCATGATTTCATGCAAGAGGGTTAAGAAAAATGTGCCCATTTATTTATTTATTGAAAAATGTACTCTTTTAAAGCTAACATTCTATAGTTCTAGGAAATGTTTAATAATTTCATCAATACTTCGAAAGCTTCTTTTAAAAATATTTTATTTGAGGGGCGCCTGGGTGGTTCAGTTGGTTAGGTGACTGCCTTCGGCTCAGGTCATGATCCCAAAGACCCAGGATCGAGTCCCACATCAGGCTCCCTGCTCGGCAGGAAGCCTGCTTCTCCCTCTCTCACTCCCCCTGCTTGTGTTTCCTCTCTGGCTGTGTTTCTCTCTGTCAAATAAATAAAATCTTAAAAAAAAAAAAAAAAGATTTTATTTGAGAGAGAGAGAGAATGAGACTTTATGAGCTGGGTTGGGGGGGTAGGGAGGGGAGACTCGAGATGCCATCCCAGGAACCCAGGACCTGAACTGAAAGCAGACACTTAACTCACTGAGCCACCCAGGTGCCCCTGGTAGCTTTTTGTTTTTTAAAATATTTGTGATTACTGAGTATTTATTAACAAACTGATGGTGGTTCTTTCCATTTTGTTTTTTTAGTCCGAGGATCAGAAGGACTGTACATGGTAAATGGACCACCACATTTTACAGAAAGCACTTTGTTTCCAAGGTATGGTTTCTATTGTTGACTGAGGCTATGGGGAACTAACAATACATTCTAAATGATCTTTTTGTTGTTACATTCTGAATAAGGGAAAGAACAGATAGGCTGGTTTCTTGGGGTGTGTTATATAATATTAAGAGAAGATGGAAAGAATGCATGTTCTTTATCAAGAAAAATGATCAATCTTTAGATTGAAAATAAGAGCTTCAGCATGTTTAAAAGAAAAAGTGTAGACATTAGTATATTTGAGTTCAAGTCTTTAGCTTCAAAGAATCTTATCTTGGGTGATGAAGAAAAACTTGCAGATGTGATGGCCAAACCACTGCCTGTAGTCTTCATGAAGTCAGCAAATGAAAAGGGTATAAAAAAGGAAGGAAGTAGAAAAAAATATTTATATAACTAGGTAGATAGTTATATTTTTTCCTAAAAAGAAACAATGAATGGCTCAACAGAAAATTAAAATAAAAGTATTAAGTATTAAATTGGTAGCATAATCATATGATGACATGACAAATTCTGAAATGCATTTAGTTTTATTGGTAACAGAAAATTGATACTGTCATTTTAAATACATTGGGTGATAAAAAATAATTATATAACATTATATTAATGTCATTAGAAACCAAGATTTTTTTTTTCAGCATAAGAATGAAAGGACATACTTACATATATCAGTATGAACTCATGCTCAAACTGTCCCATCTTAAGGTTAGTGTGAAACCCCTAAAGTTGACTCCTGTCAACTTGACCTTAGTCAAGCTTTTAGATGAGTGGTTCTCAAATTTGGCTGCACACTAGAATGACGTGGGGAGCTTTTAAAAACCTGGTTATTCAAGGACTGGATATAAAATGAAACAAGCTGCAGCACAAGTGTAGGCTGGAGGACCTCTTGGTCATAGTTGTTTATGTGAGAAAAGGACAAAAAATAATGTATCAGTAACTATAAGCTGAGTATAAGCTCCCATTATTATGTGGTTGTAGAAACACAAATATCATCTTCAGATGAATTAATAATGTAAAGGTAGTATCCAGTTCAAAGGGGATGTACTGGTCAGTTCTCAGTGGTTTTTATTTAATAATTCAAGTGGTTATTAGCTAATGAAGTTCTGGTTTTATGTGACTCCATGTATGGACATCCTGCATGTGCCCACATATACATTTCTGTTTGTGTGTTCCTTATCACTGGGAGATGTACTCCTAGTAGTCATCTCCTGTTGAAAGATACAGTACTTGGAGTTTTGATTATTGGGTAGAATATTGGCAAGAAGTCTGATTTCCTAGGTCTGTTGTTACAATCTTACATCCACACTTTAATGTGAAGATTGTCTTGTTATACTTCCTGTTTCTGTACATCAGAAATTGATGGAAGATCTGTGTCCTTCAAATCCAGGGGCACTTCTTGGCTACTTGAGGATATTCTGTCCATAGTTAATGTTGTTATGCAGGTGATCTGGGAAATTCTTCACCAAGTCTCCATATTGAAATCCTTCAGCTCTCAAGATTAGGGCTGACAGCTCTGACTTCCATGTTCACTTATATTTTTGAGTTTTCACACAAACTAGTTATTCACCCAAAGGGGCTCTCTTTTCTTCTTAAGGCTGATCTGTTGATGTAACATCAGTTTCCACCTTACTTTACAGTGGTTGTTGGTACTGCATTTTAAGAGATAAGGCATTTGGTACACTAAAGCATTTTGGAATAACTTCTTAAATTTATGTAAGTTCATAATCATTAAATTAGTAAGATTGTAAATTTTTAAGCACATTTTTTTGGAAAAGTATTAATGTTTATTAAACTTTTTTTCTTGTCATTTTCAGGGAATCTGGGAAAAACTGCAAAGTCTATACCTTTAGTAAGGATGGCACCTTGTTTGCCTGGGGCAACGGAGAAAAGTTAGTGTTTGTTTAGTAACATATTTTATGTGCATATCGTCAGTATAAACATAAGTGGCATTATATAAATAACAGTGTTTGGATGTCATTAATAAAGTCCATTTTTTAATATCATGATGTAGTTAGATATTATCTCCAATGTAATTCCCATGGAACTCTAAAGTTATTAACTTCTATTTATGTGCCATGAGTTGACTTACCTAGTTTCTTAGGATTAAAAAGTAATATATTAAAGGGACAATTAATTTAATGCTGGAGAAGCTGAGTTGTTTTAGATAGTGCTCTATGTTATTGATAAGGGTTTCTTAAGTTCTGCACTAACACTTAGAGAATAACTGTCTTTGTTTGTTTGCCTTAGACTTAGATACTTATATCTTTGCTATTAATTAGTGACAGCTATCTGCAGTTATTTCTGTGAGCTATATTGTATATGAAAGTGTCATTTAAGTATTTATAAATTATTCAAAAGTATGTTAGTATATAGTCTTTATTACATAAAATAATCAGATTACAAAATTGGTTTTGCCAAAAAAAAGTATTCTGATTAAATACTCATAATTTCACTAAGAAAATCAGTCTCTTAATTTTTTCATAGTCACTACATTTCAGTTCAAAGAACCGGGAAAATGTCTGAGTATTTGTTGCTTGATTTAGTTATTTTTGTTGTTGTTTTTAACCAGCTATAATACCTTGGGGTTTTTTAAAAGGGAGAAAATGTATCCATTAGTATAAAAAGTACATTTCAAATATTGTTTGTTACACAGTGGTGATGGATTCAGAAGTCAGATTGGATTAAACACACAATTTTAAAAGTCAGTTGAGCATTCGGCTTTTGATTTTGGCTCAGGTCATGATCTCAGAGTCCTGGGATTGAGCCCCTGCTTGTCCCCTCTCCTTCTGCTCCTCTGCTCCATTCTCTGTCTCTCTGAGATGAATGAATACAATCTTAAAAAAAAAAAAAAATGTCATATTGGGTCTTATCAACAATATTAACAAAGAATATACTCTCAAATTTTCTTATTTTTGGTGTAACCTATTGTCAGTATTTGAGTTTTATTTTTTAAATGTCTATTTCTAGGGTAATTTTGAAAAAAATAAAATGTATATTTTAGTTTATACTATGAGTAATGAATTAATAGAAATTTACTATCTAATAGGATATACCATACTTCCTGTCATTATCCATTAACTTTTTGAGGTATCCCTTATTCTACTATCTTAGAATTGGTTGAATAAGTCTGTTTTCACCTTCACAATTTTTAATTATTTTATATATTTCATATCCCCGCTTGGCTTTCTGTTGGATTCAGCTCTCAACCCTTTTAATATGTGCCCATTAATTGTGTCCATCTTTTTAATAGATATTTTCTATCCCTAGTTCTAGCATTTATTTCCTTAAAGTGCTCTAGCCACAACATAAAATGTTTCTGGGGGCAAGAGAAACAGATGTAGTGTATTGATTGTGGTCTTTGCTGAGATCATAGTTAATTAATTAAAAACTGTAACTGATTTTCCTTAAATATGTGGGGGTTTTTAGTGTAAATAAATAGTCTTTATTAAACTAAGAATAACTGTTAAAGGCTATCAACAACAGAAAACAAGTTTCATATAATTCTAAAATATGTAATTTTTTTTTTTTTAATTTTATTTATTTGTTTGACAGAGAGATCACAGGTAGGCAGAGAGGCAGACAGAGAGAGAGAAGGAAGCAGGCTCCCGGCCAAGCAGAGAGCCCAATGCGGGCCTCAATCCCAGGACCCTGAGACCATGACCTGAGCAGAAGGCAGAGGCTTTAACCCACTGAGCCACCCAGGCGCCCTAAAATATGTAATTTATAGTAACTTGTAAAGTATCCTGTGTATTTGTGTGTGTGTGTGTGTGTGTGTTTAAAGATTTTATTTGACAGACAGAAACAGCGCTAGAGAGGGAACAGAAGCAGGGGGAATGAGAGAGGGAGAAGCAGGCTTCCAGCTAAGTGGGGGGGGGGGATCATGGCCCAAGGCAGAGGCTTAATGACTGAGCCACGAAGGCACTGTGTGTGTGTGTGTGTTTGTGTTTGAATAGTATGCGGTAGTCATTCATTCTTACCAATTTCTGTTTATCCTAAACCAGTGGCACAAACTTGAGTAGAACTAAGTAACTAAGCAATTTCTAAAGTAAGATGGAATATCTTTTTTTTTTCTTAACCCTAAAGAGTACAGAAGATAAGTCAAGCCAAACTGGTTTTAAAATTTGATTCTGGCATTTATCAGTAGTATGATCTTGGACAAATCATCAAATCATTTATTTTTCTAAGCTTCACTTTTACCATTTGTAAAACGGAGATGATAATACCTATCTTATAAGTCTCTTGTGAGGATTAAATGAGAAAATGTACATAAAGTGGTTAGACCAGAACATGGCTCATAGAAGGCATCCACAAAATGGAACTGCTTTTGTTATAGTTATTATAATTTTTATCATTATCATATTGTAATAATGCTAAGTCTTCCTTTTGAGATTGCTTGAGATTTTAACAGATGTCAGAAGTCTTGATGATTTCACAGCTGCTACAACTTCCATTTAGTCAAATTAAAAAATACACTTTCAGTTTACCACTTCTGTTTTCCCTTGGTTTGATATACCTCAGCTTATCTATAAATTAGTTCTATGTCCGTTTAAAGGCCTCTTGTTTTCTTTTCAGCTAAAAATGGAATCATCTATTAACTCTTCTACTAAGTCTGTATTTCCCAATACCATCCTTGTATAGGGGCATTTTGGTAAAATGTACACTTGGTTTTTGTTGTTGTTTTTAAGGTGTTTATTGGATATTTTCTATTAAGTGAAAATTGATTTTTATGAAAATGACCACTTTATAACAGTCTGTATTTGAAAAGAGGCATGAATGTTTTGGATAGTGCTGGCTATTTTAAAACAGTATTTCATCGCTGAAGTAATTTCTTTTGAAACCAGAATAAATGTTATCAGTGTCACTAACAAGAGACTGCTGCACTCCTTCGACCTCCCAAAGGCAGTTTGCCTTGAGTTCTCACCAAAAAACACTGTCCTGGCAACATGGCAGCCTTACACTAGTAAGTATTTTCCAATTGTAAAAAGATTTACACAGTGGGGGAACAAAAGAGAAGGTTTATAACCTTATAAGAAAGTAATTACTCTTTAGATAGTAAATAGTGAATATCTTTACTAAACAGTGAGTCTTATGTGGCCTCAATATAATGCACTTCAAATAATTTGAAGGTATAGTAAGCTAGTGAAAAGATCCATCATGAGGTAAGAGAAAAAAAAGCTCAAGTTCCATTGGTTGGAGAAGATCTCAAAAGTTAAGGATAGTAATGATCCTTAAATGAGAAATGTTTAAAAAAAGCATTGTAAATCAAAGAGGAAGTAAATAGACACAACATGTAAGAAATATATATGGTATGACAAAGAGTAGGAAATGTGCTATTTTTTAACATTTAAAGATAAGATAATATGTTATATGAGCATTTTATATGGCTGTGCTTCATAGATGAATAATTTAGAACTGATATAGGAGCTTTTTAAACATGTTTTAATAACATGGACATAATGTTGAGTTAAAAATGTAATAGTCCATTTTTGGGTTATAAACCATCTAGGTTTGTTCTTTCAAGAGGCATGGCCTTGAATGAATCTTCATTTTCAAGTAAATATAAAGGAAATTGAGGATAATGAGTAGTTTATATAATTTTGTGTGTTTGTGTGTGTGACTTACAAGCACAAGATTTCATAATAAGAGAATTTAATCCATTTAACTGCAAACCATGTCAAAGTTAATAAACAAGTCTCTTAAGTATTCTTAAAGTCTTTAGTGATTAACTCATCTCAGAAATGTTGAACTTTTGCTCAAAGAGCTGTCAAATTGTCATGGCTTTAGGAATGGACGATTAAATTTATAATTAAAGCTAAAGGGAAAGTTGATTTTAAGCAACTTTTACTTGGTCTTTATAATCTTGTTCAAAGTTGTTCTAAGAGTGACTTCTTTTTACTAGTGTTAGACAATTACTGTGAAAAAATTTGTTTCTGTTTTAGCTTCTAAAGATGGCACAGCTGGGATGCCCAACCTACAACTTTATGATGTAAAAACTGGTACATGTTTGAAGTCTTTCATCCAGAAAAAAATGCAAAATTGGTAAACAGATGCTTTGAAATACTAATTATTTACAAAATATTTTAAATGTCTTCATTGTATAATATTTTTTCTCAGGCACTAGTGTAGAAAATAACTGGTCAGATCAAAATCTAGATCTTTAGGGATTTTGTATGTGGGAATGTAACAGAGGAAAAACTTGATCTTTCTTTTGTTTAGTATTTCAATGGAAGAGAATGATATCTTTCTAGTACAAATGCTAATGAAAACTATTAGGATCTGCCTTGATATTGTATTTATCAGTATTTTTCCTTAAATAGTAAGCAATATCACAAACTTTAGCATGTTAACATGTTAGGTTACACCTGTCTAAATTTTGCTCATATTCTTTTCAACATAGGTGTCCGTCTTGGTCAGAAGATGAAACTATCTGTGCCCGAAATATTAACAACGAAGTTCACTTCTTTGAGAACAACAATTTTAGTATGGATATATGAAATAAATTTATTATTTACTATAATGTATATAGTTTGTCTTATATGACATCAGAGGGCTCTCCTAAATACTGTTAATATTTTAATAATTGCTGTTATATTATTTCACTTGGATAACTTTGTAAGTCTAAGTGCCAACTAAAATTCTATAACAGATTTGCTTTTTAATAAGCTTTATTATCTAATAATTGCTATTAAATTAAGACACTTGCATACTCTTTCTGCATTTAGTTGCTATTGAAATTCTGTGATACAAATTTTTTAAATGTTTTGTTATGTGGAATTTGAAACAAAAGTTGAACCTAGTCCCAATAACCTTCAGTCCATTGCCAGTCCTACCTCATCCTACATCTTGCTACGTAACATCTATCTCTCTTATTTTGCTAAAGTAAATCCTAGATATAGCATCATTCTCCCTATAAATATCTCAGTATGTATCTTTGAAGATTAGGGCTCTTTAATTTTTTAAAACGTAGCCACAATACCATAATCACAGATTATAAAATATCTGATCAGTGCTCAAATTCTAATAATTGCAAATGTTACAATTTTTTTAAAAACTTGGGCTCCAAATAAGGTTCCTCACATTGTAAACTGGTATATATGTCTTTTAAGTTTCTTTTAAGCTCTCAGTTCCCTCTCCATCTCTTCTGCCCCCCCCTTGAGATTTACGTTTTTTGTTTGTTTGTTTTTTTAAGATTTTATTTATTTTGACAGAGAGAAACACAGCCAGAGAGGGAACAGAAGCAAGGGGAGTGAGAGAGGGAGAAGCAGGCTTCCCGCCGAGCAGGGAGCCCGATGTGGGACTCGATCCCGGGTCTCCGGGATCATGACCTGAGCCGAAGGCAGTCGCCCAACCGAGCGACCCAGGCGCCCCGAGATTTACTATTAAAGAAACAAGGTTACTTGTCATATATTTTTCTCATATTTGAATTTTGCTATTGTATCCTATCCTATAGTTTACCATGATCTTCTGTCCCCTAAATAGCTACTTGGATCTAGAACTGGTCAGCTTCAGATACTTTCTGGGGGTGATGAGGGCAAGTCTGCCTCATAAATGGTGCTCAATTCTTTTATCAGGAAACACATAATATCTTGGGGCACCTAGCTGACTCAGTCGGTGAAGCATCTGCCTTCTGCTCAGGTCATGATCCCAGGGTCCTGGGATCAAACCCCATATCAGGGTCCCTGCTCAGTGGGGAAGCTGCTTCTTCCTCTCCCTCTGCCTGCTGCTCCACCTACTTATGCTCTTTTTCTCTATTAAATCAATAAGTAAAATCTTAGAAAAAAAAGCACATAACATCGTATGGTCTTTAATTTCATGGGATTAGCTGACATATTCAGTGCTTAGATCCATTATTTCATGAGTGGTTGCAAATTGGTGATTTTCCAAGTCTCCCCACCTCCCCTAACTTATAAGCTATATTACTTTTATGAAGAGAAATTCCCCCATCTGCTACTCAGTTACCTTGTGGTACCATTTATATAAGAAAGAGCACTGTTCTCTTAAAATCAATCAGTGGGAGTTAGATGTGCTGTCCCATTATTTACCAAGGTCACCCAGCTAGTAAGTGATTGGGTAGGAATTCAAGTATAGGTCTGTGTTGTTCCCACTCCACAATTTTTCCACTGTGCTGCCTACATGAGACCACAATGAATAGTATCAGTGTGTAGTTACATTAATCTTTTATAATGCACTCAGAATTTATCACTTTCCTATTAGCTTCTCTGTTCTATCTAACACTATTTGTTTTTTTTAGACACAATTGCAAATAAATTGCATTTGCAAAAAATTAATGATTTTGTATTATCACCTGGACCCCAACCATACAAGGTAATTTCTATGTTTTTGTTCACGTAGAGTGCTACTAAATTAAACCTTTTCCTGGTTCTTAATGACTGTAAAAACATGTCCATCTTAGTTTATATGCCTCAAAAAACTAAGTATATGATTTATATGTGTATTTCAGGTGGCTGTCTATGTTCCAGGAAGTAAGGGTGCACCTTCATTTGTTAGATTGTATCAATACCCCAATTTTGATGGACCTCATGCAGCTTTAGCTAATAAAAGTTTCTTTAAAGCTGATAAGGTTACAATGCTATGGAATAAAAAAGGTATGATAATTATATTTCATCTATCAAGTATTGACATATTTCTGTATGTTTAGAAAAAAAGAATACCAGTGCTTATTTAATGAAAATGTGCTCTGTTATATTTTTTAGTATTTTTTTCTTACCAGCATTAGGTTAATTTGTGTTTTAAATCTAACTGAAGTTTTTTACTATTATAGCTACTGCTGTGTTAGTAATAGCTAGTACAGATGTGGACAAGACAGGAGCGTCCTATTATGGGGAACAAACACTGCACTACATTGCAGCGAATGGAGAAAGTGCTGTGGTGCAATTGCGTGAGTATTCCAGTTGTCTTCTTGTGATAAAACAATAGAAAGAGCACTATGCCATAAAGAGGATCTAATCCAAATTCTTGATCACATGATAAAACTCAAACTATTTTAATAACCTTTAAAGTAAAGTTTCTCTTACTTAATAAACCTAAAGTCATCCCCAGACATAGATTATGTTGGCAAAATCCAGTTGATTTAGTTATGAGGACCTTGCTGAGTGAGGTAATTTCATTGTTCTGGGGACTTACTTATTATGATAGTAAGTTGGTCTAGTAAGTTTAGCACTGTCTTCAGAACTGAGGAATGTTGCCATTTCATCTTTTGTTTGATGAGCTAAATTACTTTAGAATTATACAGTTCTAAAATTCTGGCAACTCCTTGACTTTTCATTTTGAATTGAATATGTAAAAGTAAGATACTTCCTTACAAAAAATTGCTTATAAAAAAAGACTATGTGTTGTCTCTGAAGTTAGAAAGGATCTACTATAATTTAACATTCTGAAAGTCCTAATCGGTGTAACTGATCCAAAGAATAAATACACAATTTTGACAGGAGAAAAACAATCATATCTGTGCTTGTACATGAAAACAGTCACTTAAAAACCATAATGAAAGGAAAGATCCCATAGAGACTAGCAAAAGGCAAGAAATAATAAGACCAATGGGAAGAAAACTTTAAAACTTCTAAGAGACAAACTGTGACCTTTATTAAGAAGAGTTTTAGGGGTGCCTGGGTGGCTCAGTTGGTTGGGCGACTGCCTTCGGCTCAGGTCATGATCCCGGAGACCCGGGATCGAGTCCCACATCGGGCTCCCTGCTTGGCGGGAAGCCTGCTTCTCCTTCTCTCACTCCCCCTGCTTGTGTTCCCTCTCTGGCTGTGTTTCTCTCTGTCAAATAAATAAATTAAAAAAAAAAAAAAAAAAAAAGAGCTTTAGAGGGGCACCTGGGTGGCTCAGTCTGCCTTCGGCCTGGGTCTGGGTCTGGGTCACGATCCCGGGTCCTGGGTTCAAGCCCCACATTGGGCTCCATGCTCAGCAGGAAGCCTTCTTCTCCCTCTCCCTCTGCTGCTCCCCCTGCTTGTACTCTCTCTGTCTGTTAAATAAATAAGATCTTACTTAAAAAAAAAAATAGAAGAGTTTTATGAAGATGCCATTTCTTTCCAAGTTAATTTAAAAATTAAAATGCCACTCCCCACCTCCAACTAGATAAACTAGTTCAGGGGGAGGGGCAGAGGGAGAAGGACAAGCAAACTCCCAGCTGAGCAGGGAGCCCAACACAGGGCTCAGTCCCAAGACCTTGAGATCACGACCTGAGCTAAAGTCAGATGCTTAACTGGCTGAGCCACCCAGGCACTCCAACCTTCTTTTCTAATCTTAAAAGTAAAAAAAGATTTTCTAACAAGGCAGAATAATAAGGGAAAGTGAATATATAAAATTCGGTTTTCTACATTGGGGGAAGAAAAGTCCATAAATTAAGCAAGACAAAAAAAAAAATTGGGGAAAAATTTTTTAGACAAGGGACGAATATGAGAAAGATGAATTTTGTTACTCTGTCAAGTAAATTGGTAAAAAACCAATAACTGGAGAGAAAAATAAGCATGGGACAGTAAAAAATAGTCCACAGAAACAGAAACAAAATACATGTAAATATATTAAAAGGTGTTTAGTTTATAATAAAAGAAATAAAGGAAGAGAAGAGAACAGTTTTTCTCTTAGCTTGGCAAAGACAAAAGTATGAAACTACACAGCGTGGGGGAGAGTGAGGGGAAAATATGTACTCTCAAGAACTGCTGATGGAGCACCTCGGTGGCTCAGTTAGAGGAGCATGTGACTCTTGATCTTGGGTTGCGATTTCAAACCCTGCATTGAGAGTAGAGATTGCTTAAAAAAAAAAAGTTAATAATCTTTTTTAAAAAAAACCTTTGATAGTATAAAATGGTACAGCTTCTCCAAGGGGCATTTTGGCACTATGGAGTAAATGTACACACCTTTGAGCAGCCAGGGTCACTCCTAAAGATGTGTTTGTGTACACTCACAGTTGAGAGTATATAGGAACACAGAACCCCTGGAAGAGTGAGGCAGATCTTAATGTGCTTATAAGGAAGAATCTCCAAGATAGAGTACAAAATGAAACAGCAAATAACTTTAGTGTGAGTGTGTATGTGTGTTCAAGAGAGAGACTTAATTTCAACAAAAATATTCTGAAAGTGATACAAGGAATATAATAAAGGGTTGCCTTAGTGTAGCGGGACTTATTTTGTGGCATATCATTTTATATAATTTGTATTTTTATTACTATGTCCCTGTTTTACCTCTTCTAATGAAAACTAGCTTATTAATAGGACTAATGCATGTTTCTATGAGCCTAATTGCCAAAATGTTTAAAAGAAATTAAGATAAAGCATTAATCTCCATAGTATATCATATAATGATACTTTAATTATAACATATCTTGAAATTTTTAGATTGTTTTTTACTATTTGACATGTTTATGAGTATTATACAGTTAAAACTTGGCTAATATTGTATTCATATAATGATTTATTGCTAATTTGGGTTTTATATTCTTTTTCTAGCAAAAAATGGCCCCATTTATGATGTTGTCTGGAATTCTAGTTCTACTGAGTTTTGTGCTGTTTATGGTTTTATGCCTGCCAAAGCGACAATTTTCAACTTGAAATGTGATCCTGTGTTTGACTTTGGAACTGGTCCTCGTAATGCAGCCTACTATAGCCCACAGGGACATATATTAGTACTAGCTGGATTTGGAAATCTGAGGGGACAAATGGAAGTGTGGGATGTTAAAAACTACAAACTTATTTCTAAACCAGTAGCCTCTGATTCTACCTATTTTGCTTGGTGCCCTGATGGTGAGCATATTTTAACAGCCACATGTGCTCCCAGGTTACGTGTTAATAATGGGTACAAGATTTGGCATTATACTGGCTCTATCTTGCACAAGTATGATGTGCCATCAAATGGAGAATTGTGGCAGGTTTCTTGGCAGCCATTTTTAGATGGAGTATTTCCAGTAAAAACAATAACTTACCAAGCAGTTCCAAGTGATGTACCCAGTGAAGAACCTAAAGTTGCAACAGCTTATAGACCCCCAGCTTTAAGAAATAAGCCAATCACCAATTCCAAACTGGTAAGTAAAGTTTTACTACTTTGGTGGGAGAAGATTTTTCAGTGTGTGGAGTTCTGGAGACCTTTTTCTCATGCACGTTGTTGTGTTACTTAGCACCTGATTAGAATATAAATTCTAGAGTAGAAATCATGGAGGACCTACTGCTGAAGATCGTGAAGAGCTAACATTATCAAGTTGACAGAGTGGTCAGTTTAAAGCACTTCACATTTTACATCTGTGGGACAGAGAACAGAAGATGACATACTGGCATTATAGAGATCATGGGCTCAAATACAGGCGAGGCCGGTAATGTGAGGCTTTGGTGACTGGGGGAGAATGATGAAAGGCAGAGACCTTGCTCTCTTTAAAGGCTATAGCAACTGCACACAGGAGCGTATTGTTTCCATAGGAGATTTAGGCCCGGTTTTCCAAAATGCTTGATTTTTCCAGACAGAACAAGTTTGGATGCTTATGTAAAACTTCTCAATTTTTAAAACACTGTTGGTCAAACAAAACATACTTGTTTTCCTTAGGCTGTCCGTTCCCATCTGTATCATAAAGTCAGGTTCTGGTATGATTCTGGTTAGATTCTGATCTGCTTTAAAATGTTAGCATTTCAGAGCTCGGGGGGAAGCATTTATTAATGACCAGAGTCTCTGAGATGATATTAAGGAATAAAGTTGTTCTGTAAGAATGAACAACAGTATTATTGGTATTATAAAGGACCATACAGTAGGTGTAGACTGGAACCAAATGAACAGGGATATATAGTCACTTAAATATTAGGCACTCAGGGAAGTAGATACTTTTTCAGAGGATAAGTATTCCTTTGCCTTCCTTGTGCCACTCCTAACCCTCTCAAAAACAAAAGAATAACCCTTCTTTCTCCACAAAATCTAGCAGTGGTCTATAACTTCTCGACTTGATTGAAATGTCCTTTTTAACATTTTTGTAGCATTATTTACTAAAAACATGTAAAAATTTATGAACAAATTAAGCCCCACTTGTGATACTTGGCATTTAGAATAAAAAAAGAAAGGTATGGTAGTTTTTGGATTTGTTTTATTTCTGTAGTAAAATTTTCTTTACCTAGAATAAAAACAGAAATAACCTCAACGTATCCTGGTTTCTAAATACCTGCAAGGTAGCACAAGAGGAATAAATTCTATATCAGTATATATTTTTATTCTCTGATTCATAAAACTAACTTGTTTTGAAAGGGGAGGAAGAAAAAGATACACTTTGAAAATAGTGATAAAATTTGGTAAGAACGTCTTAAAACCAACATTGTGGTAACATTTAAGATTTCTATTAAATTTTTGTTTTTGTATGTGACATGGTGATTATGTGATCCCATCAAATCATTTAGTTGAAGGAATCACATGCCCAATGAGGAATTTTTGTTTGTATCAAATTCCAGAAATAAGCTAAATGGCAAAAAAATACTGTCAAGAAATTACTAGAAACAAAGACATTCCAGTAAAGAACTTCACAAAGGAGGAGGGTTAGATAGCAAAAGGAGAAAAAAAGAGATGGGATTCTTTCTCAAGAAAAGACTTACTTTGTTTATAAATAAAAATTCACATATGAATTATACTTAAGTATTTCTTTGCTTTCTGAAAAAACTTCACTTTTATAATGTATTCATTAAAACATCCCATAATAATTGACATAAGTGACAAAACAAATTTTATTAAAAGGGATAAAATTATGTATGGTGGGCACAGTACTAAGACCAGAAAAGCTTATGATCCCTAGTAGCTGTGTGGATTTTTTGTGTGTGTCTGAAATGAAAGTCTGTCAGTGCCTACATAGTGTTCATAGTATAGAAGAGCCTTATAACTCGTCCTTTCTTATGTTATTCTTAATTGCTTTCTCATTTTTTTGAAGTTCTCATGACTAGAAACTTCTCACCCAAAGCAAAGTACTGTAGGAGAGCCCGCTATGGAAAGAATTTTGATGTATAAAACACATGTTCAGCAAGTACTGCTATGTCTTAACTAATGTTGTATGCAGTGTAGATAACAAAGAAGTGAAAGAGACTTGCCATCAAATTGTCTGTTCTACAAATGTGGGTTCTCAAATATTCAGTTACTTCAGGCAGAGCAAGTACACACACAGAACTTGATGACCTGAAAGAGTTGATGCAGCTAAAGTCACAGTATGGTCTCTGATTTATTCCTCCATATCTTTGGTGTTGGAGTCCTGCCCATCTCCTATGGCACTTATAAGTGCCACGTTCTAGTACTAAGAAACTTCATGGAGATCCGTTTCTTTTGATGGAGTTAACACTGAGATAACTGCAGTTTGGAGGGAAATCAGTAAGTAAATAAGAACCTGATAAGAAGCTGTAGTGCAATCACACATGCTCCGTGTTGCCTCAAGCAGCTGTGGAGATGACTTAAACTTGTGTATGCATACTCTTTTATTGAAACATAACTGACATGTAAAAATTATAAGATATCTAAAGTATACATCATGGTGATTTGATATATGTATACATTGTGAGAGGATTCCTCCCCTCTAGTTAATCAATGAATCTATCACCTATTTATTTATTTATTTATTTATTTATTTATTTATTTATTTGTTATTGTGGTGGGAACATTTGAGTTCTCAGCAAATTTCAGTTATACAATATAGTGTTACTAACCATAGTCACCGTGTTTTATACTAGCTCCTCTTTGATCCTATCCTTAATTCATCCTTTCTGTTGTGGAATATAGCTGATGCATGGTTATATAAATATCTCGTGATGGAAATTATTTTCTCCTTTATTATTATAGTCTAATCAGTCATTTAGTTTTTTGTGGGCCTCTTCATTTTATTAATGCTGGGTTTACAAATACGCAGTTACCGCTTCCTTTTTGTTTTGTTTTTTTTCTTCTGGTCTTTTTCAGTTTTGAATTTGCTTTTTATTTTCAATCTTCTACTCTCTGATTTTGCATGTAAAGACCTAGCAAGTAATTCTTTGTGCAATAAAAATGAGGCAACTGGGTTTCTGCTGGCAGTAGTCAGATCTAAAAACAACCCAGGAGAAGCTATTGTTAGTATCTAATTTCATATGAAGCATGTTTCAGTAGTAGTTCTAAGAAAAGTTCCATTGTTTTAACAAAGCTATACTGTATTTTGCTAGCAGTTGTGTAGCTGAAACACATCATAGATCAACTAATAAGATCCTCATTAAATCCATCCTGACAGTTGGAGTGTGCCTACTACTGATAAGAGTTTTGAAATATTCTTTGCCAGTGATCTTAACATAAATTTATCCCACACTAACAAAATGTATAATTTGTGAAACATGTTTTTAAAAATATGGATTCCATTTCACAATTGTGTATTTTACATTTTCCATAGCATGAGGAGGAACCACCTCAGAATATGAAGCCACAAGCAGGAAATGATAAGCCAGTATCAAAAACAGCCCTTAAAAATCAAAGGAAGCACGAGGCTAAGAAAGCTGCAAAACAGGTATTTGGGACACTAATCTTATTGAAACAAAATAAATAAAATCAGTTAAATTAGCTTAATTTAAGCCTCAGAGTTTAAAGATTTATAATCCTAAAGACTTGACTATTATGGATTTGTTGGGGTTTTTTTAAGACTTATTTATTTATTTGAAAGAGAGTGTGTGCACATGCATGTGAGCAGGGGCAAGGACAGAGGGAGAGAGAGAATCCTCAAGCAGACTCCCCTGCTGAGCACAGAGCCCGACTACATGGACAATGTGGAGCTTGATCCCAGGACCCTGAATTCATAATTTGAGCCCAAATCAGAAGCAGGCCACTTAACCAACTGAGCCACCCAGGCGCCCCAAGACTTGACTGTTGTGTTATAAAATGTAGTTGAAGTTAGACTTAAATAGCCAGAATGCGTTTCTTTTGTTTTTGCCTATGTATTTCTAAGTAGTTCTGTTTGTATAATGAGGAAGTGAGGAAACTGGATCTGGTCTTAAAACCTGAAACCCTGGGGTGCCTGGGTGGGTCAGTTGGTTAAGCGACTGCCTTCAGCTCAGGTCATGGTCTCGGAGACCCAGGATCGAGTCCCACATCAGGCTCCCTGCTCGGCGGAAAGCCTGCTTCTCCCTCTCTCACTCCCCCTGCTTATGGTCCTTCTCTAGCTATGTTTCTCTCTGTCAAATAAATAAAATCTTTAAAAAAAAAACAAAAACCTGAAACCCTAATGGGAGTGTCTAGTATGTTACTTGTCATAGACCCTTCTGTTGGAGCCTGTGTTAAATGGTATGGTTTGCTCTCTGAAAGCATATGTCTGCTAAGAGAGATCAGAAATTACATGACTATAAAGCCATTTTGTTACTCAGTATTACGTTACTATAGGAAATTGTTCAACTGGAAGTCTGAAAAACAGAAGTACCCAAAACAGTGGAATTGTTCTAAAATAATTTTTTATGTGATTTTATTTTATATTTTTTAAAGATTTCTATTTATTTATTTGACAGAGAGAGACTCAGTGAGAGAGACAACACAACCAAGGGGGAGTGGGAAAAAGAGAAGCAGGCTTCCCTCTGAGCCGGGAGCCCAATGCGAGGCCTTATCCCAGAACCCTGGGATCATGACCTTAGGTGAAGGCAGATGCTTAATGACTGAGCCACTCAGGCACTCCCCCCACCTTTTTTTTTTTTTTTAGTTTTTATTTGACAGCACAAGTAGATAGAGCATCAGGCAGAGGGAGGAAGAAGCAGGTTCCCCCCTGAGCAGTAGTGGAACTTAATCCCAAGACCCCAGGATCATGACCTGAGCTGAAGGCAGACATTTAACCGACTGAGCTACCCAGGCTACCCTTTTTTATGTGATTTTATAGTTTAAAAACCACACCAGTGTAATAATTGATAAATTATGATTGTGTATGGCTTATGGTGATAGTGCAGTCAGCTAGGCTAGGAGTATCTGGTTGATAAAATCATGATCACATTTTTTTTTAAGATTTTTATTAATTTATTTGACAGAAACCCAGAGAGGGAATACAGGCAGGGGGAGTGAGAGACACAAGAAGCAGGCTTCCTGCTGAGTGGGGAGCCTAATGATAGGCTTGATCCTGACTCTGGGATCATGACCTGAGCCCAAGGCAGATGCTTAAAGACTGAGCCACCCAGGTGCCCCTCATGATCACATTTTTAAGATTCAGATAATGCAGTCTTGCTGTTAATGCTTGAATTTTGAGATGTATGTGTTTTGGTAGGCAATTACTATTTTAAGGAATAGAATTGAGTTATACAACCATAGTCTGCTAAAATCTGAGCTTTAAAAAAAACCAGTGTGCTCTTTTGTAGTTAATGTATTTTGTTTCCAGAGATTTTTTTTTTTTAAGATTTTTTTTATTTATTTGACAGAGAAACACAGCGAGAGAGGGAACACAAGTAGGGGGAGTGAGAGAGGGAGAAGCAGGCTTCCGGCCAAGCAGGGAGCCCAATGTGGGACTCGATCCCAGGTCTCCAGGATCATGACTTGAGCCGAAGGCAATTGCTTAACCAACTGAGCCACCCAGGCGCCCCCAGAGATATTTTTAAATAGGTCAGGTTGTGGTCATTCTAAGTATAATCCATTCCATGTATTTGACTTGAAATTTTCCTTTCATCAGTGTGAGTTTAATCTTACTGGCCCTGAATATTACAAGTTAGTAGAACCCTTTTAAGTATTGGTAGTAAGATTTCTTCTTTTTTTTTTCCTAGCTAATATTTTCAGGCATCATTGACAAAAATTTTTAAGTGTACAATGTGATAAGTTGGTATAGGTAAACATTGTGAAAAGATGCCCACAATTGAGTTAATTAACACAGCCATCATTTTACATATTTACTTTTTAAGAGGTGAGGACACTGAAGTTCTACTCTTTAGCAAACTCCAGTTATACAATATAGTATTAACAGCTGTGGTCACCATATTATATATTAGATCCTTAGACCTTACTCATAACTGGAAATTTGTGCCCTTTTACCAATCTGTTGCCATTCCTCCTGTTCCATAGCCCCTGGCAACCACCATTCTGCTCTTTGTTTCTAAAAGTTTGACTTTATTTGTAGTAGATTCCACATATAAGTGATACCATGCAGTATTTTCTTTCATAGTCTGGCTTATTTCACTTAGCATAATCCCCCCAGGTTCATTCATATTGTTGCAAATAGTAGGACTCCCCCCCCTCAATACTTCATTTATTTATTTTTTTGAGAGAAAGAGGGAATACGCACTTGAGAGAACACAGGCAGGGGGAGCGGCAGGCAGAGGGAGAAGCAGGCTCCCCACTGAGCAAGGATCCTAGTTGGGGCTCAATCCCAGGACCTCAGGATCATGACCTAAGCCAAAGACAGATGCTTAACCAACTGAGCCACCCCAGGTGCCACCGAATAATAGTCCATTTTATATATATATATATATATATATATTCCACATTTTCTTTATCATTCATCCATTGACAGACACTTTAGGTTATATTCACCTTGGCTATTGTGAATAATGCTGCAATGAACACGAGAATATAGGTCTCTCTTTGAGATAATGATTTTGTTTCCTTAGGTGTAGCTCCAGAAGTGCGATTACTGGATCATATGGTAGTTTTATTTTTAGTTTTCTGAGGAACCGCCATCCTGTTTTCCATAGTGGCAGTATAAGATTCCTTCTCATTGAGATTTAAGGGTTTTCTGAAATCCACTCAGCTCAAGAATCTTATTTTTATAAATGATGTTTCTTCCTCTTTATCAGAAGATTATTTATTTATTTTAGAAGATTTTTAAAAAATTTTTATTTGAATTCCATTTAGTTAACATACAGTGTAATGTTAGTTTCTGGTGTACAATATAGTGATTCAGAACTTCCATAAAACACCCAGTGCTCATCACAACAAGTGCACTCCATAACCCCCATCACCTATTTTTTTTTTAAGATTTTATTTATTTATTTGACACAGAGAGAGATCACAAGTAGGCAGAGAGGCAGGCAGAGAGAGGGATCACAAGTAGGCAGAGAGGCAGGCAGAGAGAGCGGAGGAAACAGGCTCCCTGCTGAGCAGAGAGCCCGACGCGGGCCTCGATCCCAGGACCCTGGGATCATGACCTAAATGGAAGGCAGAGGCTTTAACCCACTGAGCCACCCAAGAAACCCCCCCCCATCACCTATTTAAGCCATCCCCTCCATCTCCCCTCTGATAACTATCAGTTCTCTATAGTTCAGAGTCCGTTTCTTAGTTTGCCCCCCCTCTCTCTTTTTTCCCTTTGCTTTGTTTTATTTCTTAATTCCACATATGAGTGAAATTATATGGTATTTGTCTCTGATTTACCTTGCTTAGCCTGATACTCTTTAGGTCCATCCATGTCATTGTAAATGGCAAGATTCATTCTTTTTTATGGCTGATAATTCCATTGTATGTACATGCCATATCATCTTTATCCATTCATCATTCAATGGACACTTAGGCTTTTTATATAATTTGGCTCTTGTAGATAATGCTGCTATAAGCATCGGGGCTTATGTATCCCTTTGAATTAGTATTTTTGTATTAAATAGACAGTAGTGTGATTGCAGTCTTAGGGTAGTTCTATTTTTAACTTTTCGAGGAACCACCACACTGTTTTCCAGAGGGGCTGCACTAGTTTGCATTCCCACCAGCAGTGCAAGAGTGTTCCCCTTTCTCCACATCCCGCGCCAATACCTGTTGTTTCTTGTGTTGTTGATTTTAGCCATTCTGACAGGTGTGAGGTGATACCCCAGTGTGGTTTTTATTTGTGTTTCCCTGATGATGAGTGATGTTGAGCATCTTTTCTTGTGTCTGTTGACCATCTGTATGTCTTCTTCTGAAAAATGTCTATTGAAATGACTGGTTGGAGTTAGTTACGGTCATGTGATAGAACAAAGGTAAATGGTGCATGACAAAGATCCACTTTGTCAGCCCTGATTCTGAGTTAAGTAATCAAAGATAAAGGAGTCAGGTGTATATAATTGAGCCAAGTACTTTTATAAACTGGTGATGACTTTATAAGCTTATGAGCTTTACCAAAAGGAATTGAAACTAAGAATTTAATCTTACCATATGTGCATCATTTTCAGAGAATGACCAGAATTTAAGTATAATAATGCAGACATTTTAACTTACTCTTGGCTATTTAAAATATGGTAGAAAGTTAAATATCATATTTCTTTAATAGTTTTTTACACGTATTGACATTAACCTACTTTCTTAGAAGAAAGTTTTTCTCAGCTCTTTGCAAACTAAATTTCAAAAATTCTTACTTGATATCAGAAGTGAATTTTGATAGGCAAAGTATCTCTTTTCCTTTTACCCACTCTTCTCCTTTAGTTTTCTATTATGAGAATACCAAACTGCATATTATTAGAACTTATAGGCTTCATAAGAGTAGAATCTGAACAGTTTCTTTCTTACTACTTTGTTCAATGCTTGCTCATAATACATTTTCATATAGAAGGTTAGAAATTAATATTTGTTGAATTGGAATGTGCAAAAAGTACAACTAACATGCTTTAAAAAGAAGAAGTGACTCCAGTCTTAAGCTCTTCAAAAACTCTCAGGCAGACGTTTCTAGATATGAAGATATAGGAATGATACCGTGTTTCATGCCTCCCTTCACGCTTTGGTATTTAGAGCATTTTACCTAGAACTCTGAGTAGGAGTTTTGGCCTTGGGGCTTTATGTATTCCATTGGGAACTCTATAAGGAAGAAATAGAAGTTCTATCTTGGAGCCATTAAAGCCTTAAATAACTCTTTTCCCCCATCTTGTCAAAATGTATGTCTGGTCATAATTACAAAAGCAGAGTAGTTTTTTGACTACTTCATTTATTTAGCATGTGTAATAAAATGGGTCTTATGCTGGGGGCACAAACAGAACAGTGAACAAAGAAACCTCTGGTATAGTCTAATGAGGGATAGGTTATTACACTGTTAGAGTAGGAATACATACCACGTGTTATGCAATTAATCCCATCTTTTGGGTTGGGAGAGAATTTTCCAAAAGGCCTAAAGGATAAGTAGGGTCAGCCAGGTACCTGAAGTTCTAGCACACACAAAAGGCCAGGAAACAAGTATATGGCACCTCAGGGGAAATAGAAGTGGTTCAGAATCAGAGGTCTGATCTCACTGAGAGGAGTATCCCTTTGAGTTTTCCTTGACACTTTGTTGCAGAGTTGAACTGATCTGGTGATAAATAAATCTCAGTAGGACTTATCTAATAACATTATCCATTAGATGTACTTGATCACACATACTGATTAGAATTTTGGAGGACATCATGAAAGTGAAACTTCAAACATTACAAGTTAAAAGAGCCCTCTCACATTTCTAAACCATTCATATAGTGGCACATCCCAACTTTTATCCAAAAGTGTGGAATGCTTGTTGGCTGGTTTTTTCTGCTTACATCATTTCATTTCTTGTCATTTATTCTTTTACTGTATTACTAATATAGTATTTTTTATTTTATTATTATGCTACTTTAACTCTAAATTTTAGATCTAGAAAAGTGTTCGCTATGAGAAAATCACATTTTGGTTTCTGCATTATATATACCAAGACTATGTTGAAGTACTTTAATGTTTTCATTTTAGATAATTGAATTTTTGAAAATGTTTCCTGTAGGAAGCAAGAAATGAGAAGAGTCCAGATGTGGTACCTACTCCTGTCCCACAGAGCACACCACGAAATACTATCTCACAATCAACCTCTGGAGACCCTGAAATAGACAAAAAAATCAAGAACCTAAAGAAGGTGAGACACTTAAGTAAAAACCAGATGTGTTTATTGAAAGAAATCCATGAGAAAGGTATAAAGATAGGCATCTAAGAAGTTTGTAGCAGTTCTGATTATTGCTTTCTCACTATGAAATACTGTAATTTGGGAATGGCACTGATTTTAGTTGTTATTTATTGATTTTTGGAGTAATAAGACATGTACATTTGTACAGAAATACGCTGAACACTTTTATAGTTGGTATTTCATCAGGCATTTGTGAGATAGGTAGGAACAGATGTTTATCCCAGTTTTGAAGATGAAGAAACAGAGACAAAACGAAGTTTATTAATTTCTCATATTGCAACCAGTTTGTGATGACGGCCCAGAGGTAGAACCAGGTTTCTAGAGTCTTCTCAGGCTGCATTACAAAGTATCTCTTAAAGCCAAAGACATTGTCTGGGTACAATGAAGTGCTGGAATAAATGGTAAAGTTGGTGATATATTTACATACTTATACAGGTATATATATAATACAATAGTTACTTGAAAGCTTGAAAATTTTTTTTGCCAACTCCCGTGTTCTTAACATATTTAATTTTACATCTAAGTTAAAAAACAAAAAACTTTACCTTAGCATTTTAACAGACTATCCCTGATCCAAAGGTAAGATAATTGATTCTCCTTATTCATTTTTCCCATTCATGTGATTGAGTTGTTACTAAGAAAGTCTGCATTCTGAAATTGCTTATTCCTCCTTTCTCTTGACTAGTAATGTATTTGATGTTCACAGAAACTGAAAGCAATTGAACAACTGAAAGAACAAGCAGCAGCTGGAAAACAGCTAGAAAAAAATCAGGTCATTTTTATATGTTTTATTTGTGCGTGTAGTTACTACCACTCTTCCCCTTTTTATTATAAACAATTGTTTAATCAAGTGGGAGAGCACATAAAGTAAAAACTTCTTTTGAAAACATATGCCATATATTTGGTAAAATGTTTTTATACTTCGACAGAAAAGAATAGGGGAATATGTGATGTAAATCATGGTGAATGAGAGAATCACACTATTCCCAAGAGGCATACTGAGTCCATTGCTATTAAAAATAAAGAAAATAGATAAAAAAAAGATTCTCTTCCTTCCTATATTTCAGGTTGCACTGCCCTCTTTGCTCCTTTCTCTCATTCTGAGGGAAGCCTAAGTGTAGAATGGAAAATTACTTGGACCCTCTGTGTTGCAATAAGACAACATCTGTCCTTTGCCCCCTTGATTCATACCAAGAGACAAATTAGAGCTTGTTTCTCTGTATTTTTAAATCTGCATTTTCTAGTAGATCTGTTAAAGTGTCAGAAATATTCTTTTTATAAATTTTTTCTCCTTTGCTGTTTTGGCTGTAGATCCTATAATTATTTTATTTCATTTCCTATTTAATAACTTTGTTGTTTTAAACTTTTCTAGTTGGAGAAAATTCAAAAAGAGAAAGCCCTTATCCAGGAGCTGGAAGATTTGGAATTGGGTATTTAAAGATTCACAGAAAGCAGTTGTTACCAGAAATCAGTGCAGACACATTTTCTGTTAAACCCATTGGTGGACCTGAAATATCCATGTGCCTACATTTAATGTTCATCTATACTTTTAACCATTTATCCAAGATTCTGCATATGTGTGAAATTATTTAATAATGTCTATTCAATTGATTTTTACATTCTGCATCCTTTACCCTGTCAACACGTGATATAGAAAAGAAACACATGAAATTTTTAGGAAGTTTAACAGATTGAAAGACAAGTCATTGTTTTTTTTTTTTATTGGGGGACAGTATTTACCATACATGTGAATAAAAATATTTAAATTTAATCATTGTTGGCTTTAACTTCCTAAGTTAACAGGTCCTTATTAATTAATGGGATAAGTTTGGGAAATTTTTCTTTTGTGTATATAATATGGCTTTTTTTATCCTAAAGAATTATTATATTGTCCAAATTTTAAAGAAAAGCCTTAAAAATCTGATTGTACTAAATATATTAAATTGATTCTATTATTTGTAGTATTTGAAATAGTTTTTCTGCGTAGTTCTAAAGTACAGACTTTAAAAATAGAAAATAGTAAAACATTTTATTTTGATATTTCAGATATTAAATCTAGTCATTCAAGGGTAAAGTAAATATTTTCAAAACATGAACTATGATTATTTTGCAATAGATGAGTCTTGATTATTTTGATTGTTTATTCATATGATAAAAAAGATGTAATGATAATGCAAGACACGTATGAAAATTAATTTATATATGGTTTTAGAGTCTATTACAATTAATTTTTTATCACATTTACATTTGAAGTCACTTTATTTTAAAGTTTTATTAATTTAAGTAATCTACACCTAGTGTAGAGTTTGAAATCATGACCCTGAGAAAAGAGTCGCATGCCCTCCTGACTGAGCCAACCAGGCACCCTAACATTTGAAACTGCTTTGATTTCATTTGCATTAATACAGGTTTTCATTTTCCAGAGGTAATCTTTAAACTGATAGGTAAAAGAATACAGAAGCAGCTTGGGAGACAAAAATAGACAACTGAGTTCACTGATACCCCAGAGTTCTAAGATTTGGAATTCATTACAATTTTGAGTGGTATTTTGACATGGATGGATAGTCTAAGATGGCAGAGGAATAGGAGACCTTAGTTTTGTCTGGTCCCAGGAATTCAGCTACGTCGCTATCAGAACATTCTGAATACCTGCAAACACAACCAAAGATCTAAAAAAAAGTAGCTGCGACCGTACAAATAGAAAAGTAACCACTTTGCAAGGTAGAAGGTGCGGAAAAGTGACTCTAAGGCAATAAATGGGAAGATAAACTGTGGGAAGAGGGAGCCTCTGTCAGCAGCCCCAGAAAGTGATAATAGCAGCAGAGCACAAAATCAGAACTTTTAAAAGTCTGCTCCAGGGGCACCTGGCTGGCTCAGTCATTAAGCGTCTGCCTTTGGCTCAGGTCATGATCCTGGGGTCCTAGGATCGAGTCCCATGTTGGGCTCTTTGCTCAGCAGGGAGTCTGCTTCTCCCTCTGCCCGTTGTGTCCTCCCACCCCCAGCTCATGCTCTCACTCTTTCTCTGTCAAATAAATAAAATGAAATAAAAAGTCTGCTCAGGTGAGGAATGTCCCTGCCTGAAAGGTACTTACGTGGTAAAGCAGGGCAGAATCCCAGGTGAGACAGTGTGGTCTCAGGATCCCTGGGTTAACAGGAAGGAGGAGGTGTCTGTGTGGGGTAGAGTTCCCAGGCATTGGACCAAGGAAGCCGGCTGCAATCAGCAAGCCCAGGAGTGGGTTCTTAGCTCAGGGTTCCCATAAACTAGGAACTGTGGCACAGTTGGGTGACCACTTGCCAAGCAGGGGCCCAGTAAGTGGCAGAACCACAGCAAAACCATCCCCCTTCCTCCCCTGGGAGGAGCTGCGTGGGTACGCACCACAGGGAGTCTATAGAGTTTGGAGACTAGAAACAGGATCATGTGCCTGAGATAGAAACACTTGGTCACAGGCTGGGTGGGCACACTGGATGGAGACCAGGGAGGCAGGAGTGATTGCAATTTTCATTTTTACTCTTATATTCTATCCTTTCATTGTATTTAATTTTATTTTTGTATGTATATGGTTTTTTTCTTTAGAGTTTGGGATGCAGTTTCTTCTAACAGGCAGATCAAAATATACCTAGAATGTAGTGTATTGCTCTGTCCTTGTCACCTGTCTGAGCATACTCTTTTTTTCTTTTTTTTTTAAGTCTTTTTTAATTTTCATCCTTACAGTTACATTCTGTCCTTTCCATGTATTTAATTTTATTTTTCTACACATGTAGGTTTTTTTTTCCATTACAGTCTTGGGATCTAGTTTTCTAACAAACAAACCAAAATACACACAGGATCCAGTGTGTTGTTCTGTTCACCTGATTATATTCCTTTTTTCCTTTTAGGTCCTTTCTGATTTGTTTGGTGTGTTTCTCTGGGGTTGTTGTTGCCATTCTAGTATTTTGTTCTCTTGTTCATCTATTCTTCTATGGACAGACTGACAAGGTGGGAAGAGAAGAGGCGGTACTGACTGCCAGGGACCTAATCAGTATGGATATAAGTAAGATGTCCAAACTAGAGTTCAGAATAATGATTTTAAAGAGACTAGCTGGGCTTGAAAAAAATGTAGAGGACACGAGAATCCCTTTCTGGAGAAATGAACTAAAATCTGATCAAGTCGAAATAAAGGCTATAATGAAATGCAGTTAAAAATGAAGGCTCTAACTGCTAGGATAAATGAGGCAGAAGAGAGAATTAATAGATATAGATTAGTGGATATAGAAGACAAAATGGAGAATAAAGCTGAGAGAGAGATAAACAACTACCAGGTCATAAAAGGAGAATTTGGGGGATAAGTGGTCCATAAAGCAAAACAATATTAGAATAATTGGGACTCCCAGAAGAAGAGCAAAGGAGTGTGGGCAGAAGGTATACTGGAGCAAATTATAGCAAAGAATTTCCCTAATCTAGGGAAGGAAGCAGGCATCCAAATCCAGAGAACCCCTCTGAAAAGTCAATAAAACTAGGTCACACCCTGATGTATAATATATGTGAAACTTGGCAATCTCAGAGACAGAAAATCCTGAAAACAGCTGAGGACAAGAGGTCTGTAACCTACAAGGATAGAAATATTCGACTGGCAGCAGACTTATCCATAGAGACCTGGCCAGAAAGTATTGGCATGATATATTCAGGGTGCTAAATTAGAAAAATATGCAGTCAAGAATACTTTATCCAGCTCGGGTGTCATTCAAATAGAAGGGGAGAGAAAAAGCTTCCAGCACAAACAGAAACTAAAAGAATTTGATCACCAAACCAGCCCTGTAAATACTAAAAGGGATCCTTTAACCAAGAGAGATCCCAAAAGTAACAGACCAGAAAGGAACAGAGACAATATAGAGAAATAGTGACTTTATAGGTAATACAATGGCACTAATTCATATCTTTCAGTAATTACCCTGAATCTAAATGGGCTAAATGCCCCAATTAAAAGACACCAGATACCAGGTGGGATAAAAAAAAAAGCAAGACCCATCAATATGCTGTCTACAAGAGACTCATTTTGGACCCAAAAACCTTCGGATTGAAAGTTAGAGGTGGAAAACCATTTATCATGCTAATGGACATCAAAAGAAAGCTGGGGCAACCATCCTTAGAGAAATTAGATTTTAAACTAAAGACTATAGTAAAAGATAAGAAAGGGCAGTATATCATAAAGCATCTATCCAGCAAGATCTAACAATTGTAAATATGCCCCTAACCTGGGAGCAACCAATTATATAAGCAAATTAATAACAAAATTAAAGAGATACATTGATAACACAATAATAGTCGGGGACTTTTAACACCCCACTTACTGCAATGGACAGATCATCTAAGCTGAACATCAACAGAGAAACAAGGGCTTTGAATGACACACTGGACAAGATGGACTTGAAGATAATTCAGATCATTCCAACCTAAAGCAACAGAATACACATTCTTGAGTGCACATGGAACATTCTTCAGAATAGATTATAGACTGGATCACAGATCAGGTCTCAACTGGTACCAAGAGATTGGGATCATTTCGTGAATATTTTGAAACCACAATGCTTGGAAACTGGACCCCAATCACAAAAGGAAATTTGGAAAGAACTCAAATATATGGAAGCCAAAGAGCATCATACTAAATGGATGGGTCAACCAGAAAAAGAACAGTTTAAGAAATTCATGAAAACAAGTGAAAATGAAAAAACAACTGTTCAAAACCTTTTGGATACAGCAAAAGCGGTCGTAAGGGGAAGTATACATAGCAATACGAGCCTTTTTCAAGAAACAAGAAAGGTCTCAAGTACACAATCTAACATTACACCGAAAGGAACTGGAAAAAGAACAGGAAATAAAGCCAAAACCCAGCAGGAGAAGAGAATTAAAGATGAGAGGAGAAATCAACAAAATAGAAACCAAAATAGAAACACAGATCAATGGAACTAGGAGCTTGTTCTTTGAAATAATAAGGTTGATAAATGCCTGGCCAGACTTATCAAAAAGAAAAGACAAAGGACCCAAATAAATAATGAATGAGAGAGGAGAGATCACAACCAACACTGAAGAAATATAAGAACATATTATGAGCACCTATATGCCAACAAATTAGGCAATCTGGAAGAAATGGATGCATTCCTAGAGACATTTGAACCAGGAAGAAATAGAAAACCCGAACAGACTCAAAACCAGAAAGGAAATTAAAGCAGTAATCAAAAATCTCCCCCAAAATAAAGAGTCCAGGACTGGGTGGCTTCCTAGGGCAATTCTGCCAAATATTTTTAAAAGAATTAATACCTATTCTTGTGAAACTCTTTCAAAAAATAGAAATGAAAGGGAAACTTCTGAACTCTTTCTATGAAGCCAGCATATTCTTGAGCCTCAAACCAGACAAAGACTGGACAAAAAAGAATTACAGACCAATATCCCTGATGAACATGGATACAAAAATTCTCACCACGATACTAGCCAATAGGATCCAACAATATAGTAAAAGGATTATTCACTACGACCAAGTGGGATTTATTCGTGGGCTGCAAGAGTGGTTCAACATCCACAAATCCATTAGTGTGGTACACTACATTAATAAAAGAAAGGTCAAGAACCATAAGATCCTCCCAACAAATGCAGAAAAGGATTTGACAAAGTACAGTATCCTTTTTTGATTAAAATTCTTCCAGTGTAGGGATAAGAGGGAACATACCTCAATGTCATAAAAGCCATATACAAAAAGCCCACAGCAAATATCATTCTCAGTGAGGAACATCGAGAGCTTTTCCCCTAAGGTTAGAAACATAACAGGGATGATCACTAGCACCACTGTTGTTCAACATAGTACTAGAAATCCTTAGCCTCAGCAATCAGACAACAAAAAGAAAGAAAAGGCATCCAGATTGGCAAAGAAGTCAAATTCTCACTCTGCAAACGATGTTATACTCTATGTGAACAATCCAAAAGATTCCACCCCAGAATAGCTAGAACTTATACAGGAATTCAAAGTGGCAGGATATAAAAAAATCAATGCACAGAAATCAGTTGCATTTCTATACACTAACACTGAGACAGAAGAAAGAGAGATTAAGGAACCAATCCCATTAACAATAACACCAAAACCCATAAGATATCTAGGAATAAACCTAACCAAAGAGACAAAGGATCTGAACTCAGAAAACTAGAATATTCAAGAAAGAAATTGAGGAAGAAAAAAAAATGGAAAAACATTCCATTCCATGCTCATGAATTGGAAGAACAAATATTGTTAATATGTCTATGCTACCTAGAGCAATCTATATACATTCAGTGAAATCCCTTTCAAAATACTATCCATTTCTTTTACAGAGCTGGAACAAATAATCCTAAAATTTGCATGGAACCATAAAAGACCCTGAATAGCCAAAGGAATGTTGAAAAAGAAAACCAAGGCTGGGGGCATCATAATCTCGACTTCAAACCTATTACAAAGCTGTAGTCATCAAGACAGTATGGTACTGGCCCAAATCAGATACAAAGATCAGTGGAACAGAATAGAGAACCCAGAAATGGATCCTCAACCCTGTGATCAACCAATCTTTGACAAAGCAGGAAAGAATGTCCAATGGAAAAAAGACAGTCTCTTCAACAAATGGTGTTGGGAAAATTGGACAGCCACATACAGAAGAATGAAACTGGACCATTTCCTTATACCACACACAAAAATGGATTCAAAGTGGATGAACGACCTATATGTGAGACAGGAATCCATTAAGTCCTAGAGAACACAGGGAGCAACTTCTTGCTAGGCACGTCTCCAAAAGCAAGGGAATCAATGGCAAAAATGAACTGTTGGGACTTCATCAAGATAAAAAGCTTTTGCACAGCGGTCTACTAAACCAAAAGACAACCAAAGAATGGGAGAAGATCTATGCAAATGTTTTGTCAGATAAAGGGTTAGTATCCAAAACTCTATAAAGAACTTTCAAACCCAACACGCAAAGAACAAATAATACAACCAAGAAATGTGCAGAAGACATGTGAATGGCCAGCAGACACATGAAAACACACTCCACATCACTTGGCATCAGGGAAATACAAATCAAAACCACATGAGATACCACCTCACACTGGTCAAAATGGCTAAAATTAACAAGTTAGGAAACAGATATTGGCAAGGATGGAGAGAGAGGGGAACCTTCTTACACAGTCAATAGGAATGCAAGCGGAGGCAGCCATACTAGAAAATGGTATGGCGGTTCCTCAAAAAGTTGAAAACAGCTGTCCTACGACCCAGCAGTTGCACTACTAGGGATTTATCCCAAAGATCAAATGTAATCATCTGAAGGGGCACCCCAACGTTTGCAGCAGCAATGCCCACAATAGCCAAACTATGGAAAGAGCCCAGATATCCATGACATGAATGGATGAAGAAAATGTGAGAGTATGTGTCTATATATATAGACACATACAATGGAATACTATTGAGACATCAAAAAAAAATGAAATCTGCCACTTGTAGCCACATGGGTGGAACAAGAGTGTATTATACTAAGCAAAATAAGTTAATCAGAGAAAGACAATTATCATATGACCTCACTGATAAGTGGAATTTAAGAAACAAAACAGGACGCCTGGGTGCTCAGTTGGTTAAGCAACTGCCTTCGGCTCAGGTCATGATCCTAGAGTCCCGGGATTGGGCTCCCTGCTCAGCAGGGGGTCTGCTTCTCCCTCTGACCTTCCCCCTGTCCTGTCCTCACATTCTCTCCCTCTCTAAAATAAATAAAAAAAAAAAATATATATATATATATATATATATTAAAAAAACCAGGATCATGGGAAAGAGGGAAAAAAAAGAAAATAAGACAAATCAGAGGGAGACAAACCATGAGACTCTTAATCATAGGAAACATTGAGGGTTGCTGGAAGGGACGGAGGTGGGAGGATGGGGTAACTGAGTGGTGGAGATTAAAGAGGATGTGATATAGAAGCACTGGGTATTATATAGGACTGATGAATCAGTGACCTCTACCCCTGATACTATTAATACATTATATGTCAATGAATTGAATTTAAATTTAAAAAAAGAGTTTAAAGAAACAATGTCAAAAAAATTGTGGTATTTTAAATGTTTTGTGTGTAGAGTATGTGTGTGTGTGGGTGGGTGGGAGTGTGCAGTTGCACGCATATAATTGCTTTCAACATTAATTCATTTCTGATAATAGTAACTTAAGCAGATAGATTGCTTTTACAGTGTGTTACCTTAAAAATTGTTTTTCTAGGGCACTTGTGTGGCTCAGTTGGTTAAGCGTCTGCCTTCAGCTCAGGTCATGATCTCAGGTCCTGGGATAGAGCCTGGCATCGGGCTCCCTGCTCAGCGGGAAGCCTGCTTCTACTTCTGCCTCTATACCCTGACTCAAGCTCTCTCTCATTCACTGTCTCCCAAATAAATAATAAAATATTAAGTAGTGCATCCTAACAGAATATAATGTGTTTTGGCCAGGCAGCCTAACAATTTTTTTTAAAAGATTTTATTTATTTATTTTGACAGAGAGAAACACAGCGAGAGAGGGAACACAAGCAAGTGGAGTGAGAAAGGAAGCAAGGGAGGGGCCAAGCAGGGAGCCCGACCCGGGGCTCGATCTGAGGTCTCTGGGATCATGACCTGAGCCGAAGGCAGTCTTAAGCAACTGAACCACCCAGGCGCCCCCAGCCTAACAATTTTTTTAAAATTACTCATTTATAGCAGAGTTTACAGCAAATATTAATTATCTTTAAAATATTTATCTCAAAGATAGTATCATTGACTTTTGTTTCAGTCAGATGCATTCAAATTGTTTCAGGCTAACTGCTCCTACCAAAATTCTTAGGCTTATATTTTTAGAATTGTCTTTATTTTTGTTATCATTTAATCCATTCAACTCTTCAAAAAAAAGTTTCGTTTCTGAGCAAATGTCAATATAAAAATCACTAATGTGTTCTGTTTGGCTACATATTTTGTTTGATTTTTAATTTAAGCATATTATTCTCCAGAAGTAAGAGTATGGTGATTAAAAAAAAAAAAAAGAGGGTAAAGTGATGAAAGTCTGCTTGAGAATGAAATTTTGAATACATTGCTGTATTCATTATAAAGGGAAATCTATAAATCCTGGATTCTCATAAAAATCTCACTTGCTGGGCCCCTGGGTGGTTCAGTGGGTAAAAGCCTCTGCCTTCAGCTCAGGTAATGATCTCAGGGTCCTGGGATCAAGGCCGCATCAGGCTCTCTGCTCAGCGGGGAGCCTGCTTCCTCCTCTCTCTCTACCTGCCTCTCTACCTACTTGTGATCTTTCTCTCTGTCAAATAAATAAATAAATAAAAATCTTAAAAAAAAAAAATCTCACTTGCTTAATTATCTCAAAATCTCCCTTGCTTAATTATCAATTACCCTAAGCATCTCTGAAGGATATCATAGTCTTAAGGAGAGGTATTTCAGTAGACACAAAGGCTGTCCTTATTTTTCATGAGTTAAGCAAGCTTTCCAGTCAGGGAAGAGAAAAAGACTAAAACCCAGCTCTACCGTTTGAAAAAAAGAAATTCTAAAGAGACCATTTGTGTCAAAAAATGCTATGTATGGTGCCAAAAAATAAAATACTGAATATTTTCAAACTAACACTGTAGTTTATATGGTACATTTAAAGTATTTAAACTTAGTAGAAAAAGGTTGGTGAGGGTGCATACTAAACAGATGACATTGACTGGGGTGGAGGGTAGTCAAAAGGAATGTTAGTCTTATTATGTTTCATTTGTTTATATAAGGAAGGTTATAGTTTTATACAGTTTAAAAATCAAAATCAACTGAGACGACTTCAGAATAAAAAATTATCTTCTTGCAGTTCAATATACAACCACCGTATATTTTTCATGTCTAAGAAAAGGACTCCATGTTATGGAGATTGGGTGGAATTCATTTAGTCTTCGGAATATAACTCCTGATCTCTGAGGTAGCATGAGAAGGAAGTAAATGTCTGTAAAAATGTGTGATTTTAAAACAGTGAAAATTCTTAATAGGATAAAATGCCATGTAGCCTTTTTAAAAAAATTATGCTGTAGACCAGGGCTTAGCAGCGACAGCCCTTGGGCTAAATCCTGCACAGCACAGTGTAGTTTTTGCATTTTTTTAAAAGATTTTATGTATTTGTCAGAAAAAGAAAGAGTACAAGCAGGGGGAGCAGCAGGCAGAGGAAGAAGCAGGCTTCCTGCTGAACAGCAAGCTCAATGTGGGACTTGATCCCTGAACCCTGGGATCATGACCTGAGCTGAAGGCAGATGCTTAACTGACTGAGCCACCCAGGGGAGCCTAGTTTTTGCATTTTTAAATGTTTGAGAAATCAAAAAATTATTTGGTGACCCATGAAAATTTTATGAAATTCAGCTTTCTATGTCTTTAAAGTTTTATTTGAAGACAGCCATATACCTGCTTTCATGCTACAACCACAGTTGAGTAGCCGCAACACATTATGTGACTTGCAAAGGCTAACACATTTCTTCTCTGGCCTTTTACAGAAAAGGTCTGCTAACTTCTACTTTACAAGAGTACAAAATAACATTAAAATAATTTAATACAGTATATTTTTATTTTGCTTCTTATATTCTCCACTATATAATGCCCAGAAGTGGAATTGCTGGGTCACATTATACTTAAAAATTTAAATGTTCCTGGGGTTCATGAGTGGCTCAATTGGTTAAACATCTGCCTTCCATTCAGATAATGGTCTCAGGGTCCTGGGGTCAAGCTCTGTGTCAGGCTCCCTGCTCAGTGGGGAGTCTGTTTCTCCTCTCTCTGTTCTCTCTCTCTCTCTCTCCCACACTCTCTCTCAAATAAATAAATAAAACCCTTAAAAATGTAAATGTTCCTTTATTGTTTTTTCCTTCACCAGCCTCACCTGTTTGGGGTTTTTATTCGATCTGTTTTGATACTGGATTCTGCTATCACTCTGAGACCATACCAAAGTATGAGTTACTTGAGTGGATCTCATGAATGACTGTAAATTGGCATCTTATACCTAAACTTTTTTTTTTTTAAGAAACAAGACAATGGACCAGATTGATTTTGATGAGGATTGAACCATTTAAACCTTTATTGTTCAAAAGGTTAATGAAAAGAAGTTTATGGGCCACCAACCTGCTTCAGGTAAACTGTTATATTCCTTTTTTAAACAAGATACTTTCAGAATGTATACCTTTTGGCAAATAAAAGTTAATATGCATAAATTCCAAAAGAAATTTTATATCAAAAAGTCTGAAATGTGAGAAAAAGTAAGGTGTTGAGTTTTCCAAAAGTAAATCATAAGGCAAGCATTTTAATCATGGCTCCTTAGCTCCCTATAAATACAATCCATCGACCTGTTGAGACCGTGTGTAACACCACCACATGAGGGCTCAGCCACGGGCCGCCGAAGTATTACCCCTCTATGGGGACCACTCAGGGACAACTGTGGAGTCAGTGAGGTGAGGAGTCAGGCATGGAAACGCTGCTGCAGTTGTGGGGACTCCTTAATGAAACCTCTCTGGGGCTTGAACAGCACCTATCTTTATTTCAACTTCTTGGCATGTTCTGTAGATGATAGGTCAGCCAATTAGTATGATTCCATCTACCTTGTTTTCTAGAGTTTTTAGTTTCTAGACCACTGCCTTCATTCCCACCATAGATATATTGCTTGTACCACTACTTTCCTGGCATTTCTCTGAGATCCCAAGACAGGAGAGAGCCAAATGCATGTGCCTATTTTGCTGTCATAAATTAGGAGTCAGAAAACCATGCTTCTAAAAGTGTTCATAACATATATAATTATATTTTAAGTGAATTTGAAATTAAAAGCCCTTTGTTTTACCTAAATAGTACCTGATATGGCCACTAGAGGGTTCCAAAAATCAGAGCACTGTATATGGAAATTAAAGAATTACAAATTTTACAACATAACCCAAAAAATACGTTCACTCATTTTAAAGTTGCCAGTTTAATAGGCTTATTTGCTTTTCTTTCTTTTTTCATTGTTGAGTTCCTTGAATTAACCCTCTTTATCTCCTTTCTGTCAGACTTAATTTCTATCTTTCTCCTGATTCTGTCACTTATCTATTGGCTGCAAATGAATCATGTCCCAAGAGGTAACTTTCAAGTCCAATGTTTACAAAATAGAATGTGTTTTCCTAGAGAGGTAAAAATGTAACTAGTTATTGGTGCTGAGGTGAGCCCATGAAGAGTTAAAGGGAAGAACTGTGTATACATTCTTTTTTTTAAAAAAGATTTTTATTTATTTATTTGAGAAAGAAAACAATGGGGGGGGGGAGAAGGGCAGAGGGAGAGGGAGAAGTAGAGCAAAGAGCCCAATGTGGGACTTGATCCCAGGACCCTGAGATCATGACCTGAGTTGCAGGCAAATGTTTAACCAGCTGAGCCACCCAGGTGCTCTACATTCTTTTTTTTTTTTTTTAAGGCAGCTTAAAAATTAAGTTTTAAGAACTAGTGCCAAAATAAGAAATATATAAAAATAGAATGAGAATTCCTTTAGAAAAGCTTGAATGCTTTTTTTAAAAAGCAGATTTAAATGAAGAAAAATTAATTTTTAGGAGATTACTAAGGATGATTTTGGTCATTTCTGTGTTCTTTAGATACTTGTTCTTTACTATATACATATAAACATATCTTCTCTTTTCCTTGATACAAATTTTCACTATTTTTAAAAAAGATTTCATTTATTTATTTGACAGAGAGAGAGAGAGATCACAAAGAGGCAGAGAGGCAGGTAAAGAAAGAGGAGGAAGCAGGCTCCCTGCTGAGCAGATAGCCTGATGTGGGCCTCAATCCCCGGACCCTGAGATCATGACCTGAGCTGAAGGCAGAGGCTTAACCCTCTGAGCCGCCCAGGCACCGCAAATTTTCACTATTTTTAAATTTAATTACAACTGAGGTAATTTAGTGTTTACAAATGTAGGAAAGAAAGAAGAGAGGTTCCTTTCCCTAAGATCATTAAGCAAAAAATGGAAGCAGTAGGGAAAGAAAAAGGAATTACAGACAAAAAGGTATACAGGAGATGCAGAGAGGAAGAGGGAAAGCAAGGGAGAAGTGAAGGAAAGACATTGGAATTGAGTCAGAGTTGTCACACCCAGGCAACCTGTCAGTTGCTTTAAGAAGAGGTTGAAGTGATGGTGAACACATTTGGAAGAAGAACGAGGTACTATGTAAGCCTGAGATACTTGCAGATCAAGCACAATGTGACTTGGGAATACCTTCAGAAATCTTTTGGGAATTTAGTTCCTTTTTGAAGAAAAGGGAGCTGTATTTATTTAGAGTCCTAAAAGATCTAGCAAACCAGAGCTGCTTCCATTTCCACCGAGGCAAAATTACTCCTAGACAGAGTTTTGTTTGTTTTTCTATGTTCAATTGAAGCAAAACAGGTCAAATCCTAGAATTGTGATATCACCAGAGAGAATCTTTTATTGTGCCCAGCCTGTTTTGTTTTGCCTCCCTCCCCATGTCCTTTGACATATGGCACCCACTTAAGGAACCTGAAGTCCCTGGCTTGTGCTTCATCCCCCAAGCCCTTAATTGATTGAAAGTGTATATTTGGACCATAAAACCCAAGCAGATGTTGCATTTAAACATTGGCAATGAAAGACTTTCTCGAGGAATTTAGACAGTTTAGTAATGATGATGGTAGAGAAGTGGTACACCCTGGGCATAGAAGTAATGGCCCCGTGCAAACTAAAAATGTGGAATTCCTTGTTCAAAAAGAAGAATTTCAGGATGGTGATGACAAAGTTAATAAGCCGAGTACAGACCCCCTCCTTTGTTTTCTTTTTTAAGTAAACTCTATCCCCAAGGTGGGACAAACTCATGACCCCAAGATCAAGAGTCACATGCTGTACTGACTGAGCTAGCCAGGTGCCCCATGTGCAGGCCCTTCTAAGCACTGAGTCCTGTGAAATGGACTCACACCCATGAAGCCAGCCTTGCACAGAAGCTACTGGAATTCCATCTGATCTAAAGTCGACTTTGTTTAGAGACATCCTCCTGCTCCCTGGAGGAGGGAGTGGTAGTGTCTGACCCTAACAAGAATGCTATGGTATGGGGTTGGCATCTGCTGAAGAAAGAAAGATTTTTCTTTTACTCTTTTTTTAAAAAAAGGTTTTATTTATTTGACAGAGAGAGAGACATAGCGAGAGAGGGAACACAAGAAGGGGAGTGGGAGAGGGAGAAGCAGGCCTCCTGCCAAGCAGGGAGCCTGATGCGGGGCTTGATTCCAGGAGCCTGGGATCATGACCTGAGCTGAAGACAGATGCTTAACTGACTGAGCCACTCAGGTGCCCCCTTTTTAAACTTTTTTAGAGCAGTTTTAGGTTCACAGCACAACTGAGCTGAAGGTACAAAGATTTCCCATATATCCCCTGCCCCACAAATGGGTAGCCTCCCCCATTGTCAACATCCCCACCAGAGTTGTGCATTTGTTACAACTGATGAATACATTGACACATCACCGCCCCCCCAAAGTCCATAGTTTACATGAGGCTTCATAACGTACAACACTCTTGACATATATTCTATAGCTTTGGACAAATGTTTAATGACAGGTATCCATCATAATATCCTACAGAACAATTTCACTGTCCTAAAAGTCCTCTGCTCTACCGATTCATCTCCCTACAATTGCTGATCTTACTGTCTCCATACTTTTGCCTTTTCTAGAAGGCCATTAGTTGGAATCATACAGTATGCAGTCTTTCCAGATTGGCTTCATTCCCTCAGTAATATGCATTTAACATTCCTCCATGTGTTTCATGGCTTGATAGTGCTGAATAATATCCAATTGTTTGGATGTACCACAGTTTATTTATCCATTCACCTACTGAAGAACATCTTGGTTGTCTCCAAGTTTTGGCAATTGTGAATAAAGTTGCCATAAACATTAGTGTGCAGGTTTTCATATGGACGTGAGTTTGATACTAGGCGTTTTATCCTAGGCCTCTTGATGTCACTCTTTCAAGAAGGCTGAGGTCTGGCCTTGATTCTGAGCTTGCTGGCCAGGATTATTCCATCTTTCAAATGGACTCCCACACTTTGATAATCTACTGTCTGAACTTCCATGTAATGTCTGTCTGTATTTCTAGGTTTAAGACTTGAAGGTGGGAATGATAGCAGTTAAAAAATCTAAGCCAGGCTTAAGAAAAGAAAAGATACATGGCTCTAAGAGTTCTTGCTTTGTAAGCAAGAGAAATGGACTCTAATTTATGGGGAAGAATGTAGAGGCAAAATATGTTACAACTCACAGATTCAAATGAAAAGACCCAGAACGAGGCCCTAGAGATGAGGAGGAAGCCAAGTAGTTTGGGGTCTAGAACTGTCCTCTGGGTGTTTTTGTCAGAATTAATCAATTTCAGTAATTTTTTACTTTGGAGATAGGCACAGCTCTGGCTGGGAAGGCTTTTGGGCACCTTAATTGACAAGAGTGTGTGCAGTGGGGTCAAGCTACTTCCTTGAAGAGAAACTGATGTACTTTTACCAGAAGAAGAGGAGTCAATGTTGGGGAGCATTTCAACAACTTACATCTATTAAAACTGGAATGAAGAAGCTCCCACAAGATAACTTGCCATTCAATTAAATTTTGTACAGGGTACTTTATTTCTTACTTTTGATATTGAAATGGATATATTTGGTTCAAATATTGGTTTTCTATACAAGCTATGTTCTCTAGATATTGTTTTTGTTTTTATTTTTTAAAAGATTTTATTTATTTTTGTGCATGCATGAGAGAGAGAGAGAGAGAGAGAGAATGAATATGAGCAGGGCAGATGGAGAAGCAGAGTTTCCACTGAGCAGGGAGCCTAATGTGGGACTCAATCCCAGGACCCTGGGATCATGACCTGAGGTAAAGGCAGATGCTTAACAGACTGAGCAACCCAGCCACCCTCTATACATTGTTTTTAAATTCAATTTTTCCTGGTTGTATTAATTTACCTTCCATCTAATGCTTTTAATTGAGGCCCCAAGAATTTGATGTATCAACCATATTTGAATGTTCTTTCATAATTTTAGCTACCATATGCATTTTAATGATTCCCAAATACATACGTATATATTCGTTATTTCTATTTCCATATTACCAGTCATCTCCTGCATAAGTTTGTGTAGATACCCAGTCAAAAGTTGGAATTTAACAGGTCGATAATTAAATTATCTTCTACTGCTTGCCAACTTCCCCATTACTATTCATTGCAATAAAAGTTCAAGTAACTTCTATGTTCAGAGCAATTTGCTCAGTTCTCTGGGGATTTGAAGACATATAGGACCACAGTCTGAACTCCTAAGAGACCTCAAGTCTAACTGATGAGACTTGGCTGCATAGTAGAATTACTTGAAGAAATGTGAATATATGGAAGCCCAAGCCCCATCCTAGACCAACTGAATCAGAAAAACACCTAAGCTAGAGAGGTGATTATTGAATCTTCACTGCTTAGTCAGCTTGGGCTCTCGTAACAAAATACCATAGACTAGGTTAAACAACTGACATTTATTACTCACAGTCCTGGAGGATGGGAAGTTCAAAATCAAGGTGCCAGCAGACCTGGTTCTTGGTGAAGACCCTTATCTGTGCTAGCAGAGCAGCCATAATACTGGGTGCTCACATGACCTCTTTTTGTGTGTGCACGTGGGGAGACCCACTCTCATGAGCAAGTCAAACCTGGTTACTCTGAAAGACCTTACCTCCAAGTACCATTATACTGGGAGTTAGGGCTTCCATATATAAATTTGAGGAGGAATACAAACAAGTCAGCCCATAACATTCACTCTCTAGACCACCCACTGGCAATTACCAAATTAGCCATTAATTCCTTTTTATTTACATTTATCATCCCCTATTCAAAGCTCTTACTATTTTAAAGAAACAATAACAACTATCACTACCCGAGGAACTAGTCTACAAGTTTTACATATATCATTTTATTTGCACTAATCCTTATTAAAATTGTAGGGAAACTCACAGCCACACAGCTAGCAAGAGAGAGGAGGATCAGACTTCAAAACCCGTGATCATCACCCCTTATGCTCCGCTTTCTCCAGTCTTTCTTTTTTTGCAGTCCATCTTGCACTAAATCCCCCAAAGGACCTTCCTCAGAAACCTCTGGCACTTTTCTTCTATGCTCCAGAATCTGTATCACCTGTAGACCATCTGCTGACTTTGTTGTTTTTCAGTGTGGCTTTCAAGGGCATCAGACCCTTCCTCATACTGCTAATTTTATTAATTATATTCTTCAAAGAAACTCCCTCAGGCCAGCTCTGCTGGCCTTATTATGGATAATTCTTTGAATTAGGGGGTTAAGAAAATTCATAACTTGAATTTTGGACCAAACTACCAGTCTTTGAGAATAAATGGAGTACATTATTATTATTTTTGTTATTTTTGGAATACATTATTAATACTAATATGTTACTGACTTGTTGGTCCTACATGCAGATCCATTCAATGTCTGCCTCCCATTTCAGGTATGGCCTGGGAGGCTCCAAGCGATGTCTAACTAATGTATGGTAAATGAATTCACTCTTAGCAGGTGCCACCATTACCGCCTCCTCACACCACAGGTCTTCTGAGGAATGCTACCTCTGCTCTGCTGGACACCACGCCCTCTTCTGGCACACCTCGGCTACTTCACTGAACCCAGGGGTCTCTTGTCAATATCTGGGCACATTTAGCATATCACAACCCTAATACGCTAGAGCCCTTAAGGTGCCATAGTTTGTGTCCCTGGATAAGTTGGAGAATGTCTCTCTTCCCTTTGCATTATATTCTTTTGTTGGAGGACCATTGTTGAAAGCTGCACTTCTGGGGTTCCAATGTTGTACCTCATTTTTAGGTTTTTAGATCTGTCAATTTTTGGAATCTAGTTGGGATGACGAGGAATTTGAGTGCCAGTCACTCTCCTGGGTTTGTAATCATCTTTTCTCCAGAGACCAGTGCTCTGTTGCTGACTGAGCTCTTGTTCTTTGGCCTCTTCTCTTAAAATGCATTATTTCCCAGAAGCGTTAATTCTATGTTCCCCCAAACTCCACCTAAGAATACATCTGTCTGTTTGCCTGACACACCCCACACAATCTGAGCACCAGCTGTGGAAACCTTCTAGGCTTAATGAGATTCCCCACTTAACTACTTTCATACCTTTTTAAATAAGACTTATGTATTTATTTTAGGGAGACAGAAGGAGGGAGGATGTGGGGAAGGGAAAGGGGAGAGGGAGACAGAGTCTCAAGCAGACTCCACACTGAGCACAGAGCCCAATGCAGGGCTTGATCTCATGACCCTGAGAGCATGACCTGAGTCGAAACCAAGGTTGACTGTACCACCCAGGAGCTCTAACATTTTACTTTTAATACTCTCTACACGCAATGTACGGCTCAAACTTATAACCCCAAGGTCAAGAGTCACATGTTCTACTCACTGAGCCAGCCAGGTGCCCATACTTTTGCACATCTTATTGGTCCTACTTGAAATATTTTCTTATACAATCATGACCTTCTTTAAGAACAAAACCTACTAAGTCTTAATTATTAGACTAATTTTGTGCCCTAGTTTTGTACTATGCTCTGTGGTTTACAGTAACTGTTCTGTGTGAACTTTCTCCCTGTTGTATACAACTCCTTTCCTTTAGATATTTGTTACTTTAATCTTTACCCATACGGTTACCACATCTGTCTTCCAAAGATAGTGCTTTGATTATGCCACCAATCTCTAATGGCTCCTATTTTTATAGAAAAAAAATTCCAACTGCTTAGCCTGGCACTTAAGATTTTCCAATTTACCCTACCTACATTCCCATTCTGGCTTCCCATTCATTTCTTAGAGGATATAAATAAAAATAATATAAGTAAACCCTTAACAGCACCTTGTATATAGCAGACACTATACCCACTAGCTCGATAGTAATATTTTCATGTTATTCTCATTGTTACTATTACAAAAACTCCATGGTCACCTGGGCTACAAGGATAAGAGAGAATCCCTGCCCTTACCAAACTCAGCTGAGAGCAGAGAGAGACCAACATAATAATAACTGATTACAATGAAATATGATAACTAAGTAGGGAGGTCAGTTCTCAGTGCTTAAGAGCCACAAAGCAGGGAAGGCTCCATGATTTTACCTTGAAGCGTTAGTAAGAAGGTTTATACTTTTCTTTGGAGAGGTTTACACATTTCATGTATATTTATCCTAGAAAATATTGTTAAGAGATACCCTTTTTAAAAAACTACATTTTCTAACTATTGATGAAAGATAACTATTGATTTTTATAAATTGAGCTTTTATCTAGCAACCTTTCTGGACACCAAGTTTGTAGGTTCTTTTTGGTTTTCTATTTATATATTATATTCTTTATAAACAGTGGCAGTTTTATTTCTTTCTTTGTAGTCCTTACATGTTCTAATTCTTTTTCTTATCTTAATAAATTTGCAAGGTACAGTGCACACTTGTACAATTCAGCACAATGCCAAATAGGAGCAGTGAATGTGGGCATATTCGACATGTTTCTGACTGAACTGGGAATTGCTTGGGATTCTAATGTTTCAAGTTAAGGATGACATCTGCATTTTTTGTTAGATAACTTTTATCTGGTTAAGGAAATTTCCTTCTAAGTCACTGAGAATTTTTATAATAAATGAGTATATCAAATTCTATGGAAATAATATGATGTATCTTCTCTAATCCATTATTGCAAAGGATTCTAATAGACTTAATTTTAAAAATTCTTGTTTATCCATTTTTTTCATGATGTATTTCTTAACACATTAATTTTAATCTATTTCCCTTCTAATAGACTTAATTTAAAAAAATTTTTGTTTTATTCATCCATTTTTTCATAATGTATTTCTTAACACATTAATTTTAATCTATTTCCCTTCTCCTACTGCAAAGTTCCATTCCCACTGACACCAATATAATCACTCACTTGCTTTATCCCACATTACATGCAGCATTCTTAGAATAATAATAAAACGAACAAAATAGTATCACCATCAGTGTGATTACGAAAAAAACCTGATTTTGGTTTTCAAGTTCCTTTTGTCCTAAGATAAATAAAATTTATATTAGTCACTTAAAATCTAAATGAACTGGGCGCCTCAGTGGCTCAGTGGGTTAAAGCCTCTGCCTTCGACTCAGGTCATGATCTTAGGGTTCTGGGATGGAGGCGCATGGCAGGCTCTCTGCTCAGTGGGGAGCCTGTTTCCTCCTCTCTCTCTGGCTGCCTCTCTGCCTACTTGTGATCTCTGTCAAATAAATAAATAAAATCTTTAAAAAAAATCTAAATGAACTGAAATTAATAGCTGTGGGATGTTTTCAGACTCTCACTTCATCCTTAAATAAGAAAAACATTTTTGATCATGTGCTACATTTGAGCTATTAGATATAAGAAACTTAGGGCACACACTGAGAATTTCCTATTCCACTGTTTCTCAAACTCATATTTGATGTATTTCATAACTGAAATACTGTGATAAATGATCCAGAATGACCTATATTTACTAATACTGAGACTTTAAAAATTATGATCAAATTTTCCATTGCTACCCCCAACACTTTCCTCAAGTCATCAAACTGAAGCCCATATACTGGAAGGGTCTTTCTAATACCATCTTTCTGAGACTCCCCTTGGTTCCCAGTGGTGTGTGTTCCCCCTTGCTGCAATAAATGATAAATGAAACTTCTCAATTCCTAGTATATTCTTTGTTTTAAACACTCTAACAGAAACTAAAGGTGTACCAACTGATGGTAATCGATTTTATTTTGGTCCTGATTTTAGAAAAATATTTATCAAGACAGAAGACATTTGAACACTGGATATGTGGTATTAGAGAATTACTGTGGTTTTTTTTTTTAAAGGTGGGATGATGGTCTCGTCAGATTTTTCTTTTCTTCCCCAAAGACTAGTTATTTTGTAGAGATACATATTTAAATACCAACAAATGAAATAACAGGATGTCTGATATTTGCATCCCTGGGGGAAGAACAGGTTAGAGCTATAGACAATCAAGACCGTCAAAATGCCAGTAATTGATAAAGGTTGTTAATGAGTAATTATTCTACTCCTCTATATAACCGGAATTTTCCAAAAGACTTAAAAAAAAATTCTTTCCTTTAGGAGAGCAATATTGTAAGATCAAAGAAAAAGCCACAGTATGGCACTCAAAGAGTGAAGCATTTACCATTGGGAAGGCTTGGGCTTTCTCTTTTATTTCCCATATACCGGCATTACCGTTGCTAAATGGGCTCTCCCAAGTAACTGGCAGATCAATGTCTGAATTCAGTAAAACTGTACGTAGAACCCACATGCGCCATGACTAAAGCTCCTCTGACACCCCACCAGCTACTTCGTTCCCTCCCAACTCAACTCACTCCATCCCAGGTTCCCCACACATCCAAGATGGTGGGTGAGGACAGCGAAACAGGTCCTCTCTGCCCCCGAGAGCGTGCGTTGGCGCCGGCCTGCGCAGGCGCATTTCTGCTTCCCTCCCCGACCTTTGCGGATCGCGCGTGCGCGGCTGGGAGGCGCTCGCAGCTCCCGCTCGGCCTTGGGCTGTCTGACTGGCTGGCTGGCTGGCTGGCGGTAGTCTCCGTTTGAGGGCGGCCGAAGTGGCTGGCTCGATTAAGATGAGGTTTCTGCTAGTTCTCCTGGTGGCGGCGTCGGCGGTGATCCGGAGCGATGCCTCGGCCAACCTGGGCGGCATGCCTAGCAAAAGATTAAAGATGCAGTATGCCACGGGGCCGCTGCTCAAATTCCAGATTTGGTGAGTATGTGTGCCGGGCCCCAGCAGCTCTGCCGCGCCTCCCCGAGGCCCCTGTCGCTACGTGAGGCCCCGGCTTCGCGGCCTAGCGGGCTGAACCTCCCCTAGCCCGGAAGAACGGAGCCGGCAGCCTTCCGCAGCTTGCCTTCACCGGGGTCCTTCCCGCGACTGCCAGGCCGCCCTTCTTTCCTCCAGGCAAAGCTGTTCGCTTGACTCAATTATTTTTTGCCTACTAGAGTGGTGGGAGTGGGGAAGGAGAGCAAGAGAAGGTTAAGGACTGAAAGGCGAAGACGTGGGGCCGGTCGGCGGCGTCACGCCATGGCCACCCTGGCTGCCTGCGGAGGTGGGCATGAGTTGGCGCAGCGTCCGCGGAGGGGTTCGAGCGTTTGTCCCCCAGTTCCCCTTTCCTCTCCCTTTTCTCAGGGTTATGCTAGGCTATCTCGCTACGCCCCTGTGCGAAGGTTAATTCGGGTCGTTGGAAGAGTCCCGCGAGTGACAGACGCCTTTTCTCTAGGACCTCCCCGGGTGACTGTTGAGGGAGGGATTGGGGATTCTGACAGCTGGAGGGCGCCGAGAGGTCCAGGGAGGCTGATTTTCAGTTTGCAGTTTCCAAAATGTCCTTAAAAATGAGCACGTTGCTCTTCTGACAGTGTGGTTCTCTCTCAGACAAGTCTTATCTGTTCCAACCCCCAACCCCCGACGCTCGCCTCCCGGGAGTGGCCTGTACTGGCATGTCTGTCTTTCTACCTTTCAAATCTCTCGTGCATTCAGAGAAACAGGAAAAAAGTAAAAAACCTAAACCAGGGGGAAAAAAAAACACCTCAAAACAGCAGTTTTCGACTTTGTACTATAAGTGATTTTTGTCGTTACCTGGCTAAGTGTTAGAACCTGAGCAGTGATGCATGTAATAAGGTAGGTGGAGTTAGGGGAAGATTGGGAAGGCAAACTAAAGATTTGAAAGTTTGAAAGGCAAACTAAAGTTGTAAAATTGTAGAAATTAGAATCCTGTATCGCAGAAGATGACGTTTTTTCAGGATCCGTTGGTCAGGTTAGTAAATTTTCAGAGTCCTGATACTTTGGAATATTAGTGTTGGCCGTAATGCATTTAAAATAGGCTTTTTAAAACTTTATTATTTTAAGTGTACTAAAGGTTAGGTTTCCTGTGTACCCAACTATTTTTTTTGCTTATCCCTTAAAGAGTAAGCAAATATTTAAAATTTAAAAATCAACTTAAGTTACCCTTAGTCAGAAAGTGACATGGTGAAGCTTCATTTTTGGAGTGAAAACTATACAAACTTTGCACTTTTTTCCTGATTAAAAAAAAAAAGAAACACCAAACCATAGTACTGTTTACTATGTACCAGCATATATCATTTCCATGTAATACTGTAAATGGGAGTTACGATTTGACCATTCCAACTTTTTACATAATTTCTTTAATTAGAAAGTGGCTGTCATTTTTTTCAACCTGTAATTATTGTTAAGGATTGTGATACTTTGGTTTTAAGTAGTTAAAAAAGAAGACTGCACTTGCCAAGTTATTTAATTTTTCTGTTTCCTACTTCTGTGCCTCTTGGTTTTACTTGTGCTTTTCCAAGATGACTCTTCTTTTACAATTGCTTCTGTTGGAATACTTGTCAGAATAATTTAACAAGTGTACCTTCCACTGAGGATGTTCATAACGAATATAGGGAAGGGCATTTAGTTCTTCAGTTAAAGGTTTTAAAAAGTCTTAAGTACTTCAGTTGAGTTTCTGATACATAGTTTTTCCTTCATTTTTTCTTTTCTTCTTCTTCTTTTTTTCCTTTAGGTACAAACTTGTCCCAAAAGTCTAATGAGAGTTTTCTTATGCAGTACCCTGGAGCATATTACATACAAAAGTTCTTCAGTTTTGTTTTGTTTTTTAATTGTAGATGGGAAATAATTTTGTTAGTATGGCCTCCATATACAGGTAAATTTAGCTTGTTGTTTGTTACTTTTTTCCCCAGAGATTAATCTGTATATAGTAAATTGAATATTGGGTTCTGGTTTTGGTAGATGCTCTTGCACATTTCATTTGCAAGTTTGGAAAAGAAGAAGAAGCTAAAACAGTTGACAAATATGTGAAAATTCTTTTAATTCTGTTTAAAAATCTGAGCGCTATAAAATGCAGTTTTTCATTAATTACCACTGTGAACAAAGGAGAGAACTATTTTTACCTTCTTTTCAATTGCTTTTGTCCTTTATTTTATGAGTGCTCTTTCTTTAACTGTCACTCAGTATATCATCTATTAATTGTACCACTTTTATAATTACTAATAGAACAAGACAGCAGCACAACGCACAAATGGAATTAAAGGGAAAGAGTGTACAAAATACCTTAAAACAACCTTTCCTATTCTATATTCTTGTATTTTTTCAATAAATACTCATTTAGTACCTGCTTGTGCCAGGGGCTAAAGATACCATCGTGAACAATACAGATATGGTCCTCCGTGAAGCTTCCAGAAGTACATAGTATTTCATTACGCACCTAAGTCTTTGGTTAACATTAATTGATGGAGCAGTAGAATTGGATGAGTGTGATGACATTGATTTCATATTTGGGGGGGAAACTTACCCTGCTCACTTGGATGTTTAAACATTGAACATAAAAAAAAAGTTCTCTAATCAGAGCTTAAAATAAAAGTTCCTCTGTAACATTTTCCTTTCTTGTGATTTTTATTTATAAATGCATTTTATATGTAAATGTATACTGACAGATACTGTTTGGCATGATTTTTGTATGCATGTTTTATTTTCCCCATGTATGAGATTTAGCATGTAGTCAGACTTACAGCATTTAATCAGTTATAGTAGTTTAAAGAGCTCACTGGCAAAAAAATTTCAACATAAAAATAAAGAGCTTACTGAGTACAGCTCTTTGCAGTTAATCCTTATTTGGGTATTTAACAATTGGTTTACTAAATAGATTAAAGATTGCAAAAGATAAGTGAGTATAGAATTTTCTAATTTTTGTTCATTTAAGAATCCACTGCTGTATTTTTAGGGCAACCAACTTCTAAAAGTGTGTGTGTGTGTGTGTGTGTGTGTGTGTGTGTGTTTTAAGATTTTATTTATTATTTATTTATTTGAGAGAGAGAGGGCATGAGATGGGGAAGGTTAGAGGGAGAAGCATACTCCCTGCTGAGCAGGGAGCCTGATGCGGGGACCTGATCCTGGGACTCCAAGGTCATGACCTGAGCCCAGGGCAGTCGCTTAACCATCTGAGCCACCCAGGCACCCTAAAAGTATTTTTAAGAGGTAAATGAAATAACTACTCCAAGGACAGATTTTTATTTAAATTTATACATACTCAGCCATTGCTTTCATGATATGGAGGCAAGAAAATAAAGACCTAAAGTTGGTTTGGATGTTGATATTTACTGAGATTAGTAAAAGGATGAGTTAAAGAAGTCTGAGAAATTGGAGCCCTAAAGATCATGTTAGTTATTGTAGACTTATATTTGCATATTCAAATATTTGAGCACGTGCGCCGTGCAGGCACTTTGATGCTTGGAATTCAGTTTTCTCATAGACATCTTAGGCAAGAGTGGAAAGCAGTCGTTAATCCGCAGATAACATATAAAATTACAGTTGTGTTAAGTGCTGTAAAGGAAAGGTTATGTGGTATGAGACAGACCTAGTCAGGGGATTAGGAAGGGTTTCCATGAGGACATCAACTTTGAACTGAGATTTAAAGGATAAGATTTATTTCAAGAGAGCTTTCAAGCCATAGGAACAACATGGTCAGTGACCTTGTAGTAAAAAGAACATAATTGCTTAAGGAGGCCAAGGCTACTGACCTCAAAGTCCAAAGAGAAGGTGGCACAGATCCTGGAAGGTCTGGTAGACCATAAGGAAAGATCAGTTAGCCTCTCTGTGGAAAAGACATTAGAGGGGACAAAGAATAGATACAGGGAAACCATTTAGGGGGATCATTGGGAGCTGCCCAGGTGAGAGATGATGGAACTTGGACTACAGTGGTGGTGGTAGAACTAGAATGTAAAGGGACAGGTTTAACAGATCTTTAGGTGATAAATTTTATGATTTTGGTGATAGGTTACATATCTGGGAGGATGGAGAGGAGGTATGGAGTAAAAGGTGTCAAAGATGGCTCCTGAGTTCTGGAGTGGTGCTGTTCCATTCACTAGAATAATAAACGAAGGAGACAAATTTTATGGATTTTTTTTCTTTTTGGCGGGAAGGAATGGGAGGAATCCTGAGTTTTTAAAACAATAATAGGGGAATATCCTACAAAGAAATTTTTGTCTCCCCAAAATAGCTATAGTAACTAAAACTAAAAACTTATTTTTAATTTGTATTTATTTATTTATTTTAAAGATTTTTGTTTATTTATTTGCCAGGGAAAAGAAAGGCAAGGGGAGCAATAGGCAGAGGGAGAAGCGGCCTCCCTGCTGAGCAAGGAGCCCAATGCTGACTGGATCAGGACTCTGGGATCATGACCTGAGCCAAAGGCAGACACTTAACCATCTTAGCCACCTGGGCATCCCTAAAACTAAAACTTAAATACCAGTTACTGTATTTCACCAAACCTGAGATATGATGAGTTATAAGGTACACCATTATTTTATACCACTCAGAGGAAGAAAAATACTGCCATTTAAACTGTGACACAGAGATGATTATAAGATAAATCCTGATATTTCACACAGATGTTAAATAGGAGAAATGTATTTCTTAGAATCATTGAAATAAGTAGTAAGTTGATCCCGATAGAAGAGTATTAGTGGAGTGTTACTAGAGAACAAATAAAATCCTGGCTGCTACACCCACCACTATGTTAGATTTTTAAAGTTTTCTGTAATTACATAGAACTTAGTCACCGTTTTGTTTTGTTTTTTACCATTTAAACAAAAAGCTACAGTATCTAACTGAATAATATACACATAATAGTGGTTTGTACTTAATGAACAAAGTACTTTAGTCCAAAGCTTTTTGAAGTAGGTAAAATACGAATGGTTTTAAAGATTTTATCTCCTCTTACAGAAAAATTGAAACATTCTTTCCTTACCATTTGCCATTAAGTTAAATGGTGGAAATCAAATTGAATGTATCATTTAGAAATACCAAGATAACCTCATATATTTTGAATAGTATAGTTACTGGAACACTGTATTTACTGCTCTAACAGTTCAGAGGCCCAGGTTCTTATTTGATCTACCTTTTATCTTCTGAATGACTTTCTGGAAGTTACTGAATCTCTTTAGTAGCTCTCAACTTGTTTGTCTGTAACAGGACAATGTTGGTTGCATTCCAATTACCTCTAATATTCTGTTAGTGTTTTATACTGTTAGGAAGCTTCAAGGCAAAAAATGAAAGCATGCGTATGTGTTTTAGTTCTGTCACTTTTCTGCTTTCCAAAAAGGGAAATCAAGTCATGTTTTCACATATCTTACTTTGATTGGGGTGCAGCCTAGGATTGGAAGGAAGAAATCTTACCATGTGGGTTTTAGCAAGAACTGCTGATGAAATCAAGTCCTTGTTTTTTATGCCCTTTTTTATATACTGCTTGTGTTTTCCCCCTCTGTCCAGTATTTAGGAAGATAAATATTAGTTTTTTACTAATTGTTTGAAAACCCATTATCTGGTGGGAGAAATAGACATGTAAACAGTATTACAGTAAAGCATCCTGTTCAGAGTGTTCTAAAAGAGGTCATAATGGAGGGCTTAAAAAACCTAGTGGAAAGAAAGGTTATTCAGGGAAAGTTGGAAGGCTTTGAGAAGAGGAAATGAAATCTTGAAGGGTATGGGGAAAGCACCAGGAGATGTAGAGAAAGAGCTTTATAAGTAAGGGAAAATCATATGTAAATGAAGCCTGACTCAGCACAGAGAAGTGGGAGGGGACAAGAAATAAAACTGGAGGCAGATAATCTATTAAATAGCACAGCATAAAAGCAATCATTCATCGGGTTTTATTGTAATGTGTTATTTTTATTGTCTTTAATGTTGTGATGTGAACTTTGGTAAATAAACCTTTGAAAACTTTACTCTGAGACTTTCATCTTTTAAAAAAATGAAATTAGTTTTCTGGCTATAAAAATAATACAGGTTTTTTGTAAAAATAATACAGTGTGGCGGAGGAAACGTTTTTATTCTACCCTTCTAGGTTCTTATGGCTGGTCTATTAATCAAAATGACATAAGGCAGATGAACAGGAGAAAAACTTTTATTACATACTTATGAAAGCCCTATAAAAAATATGAGAGGCAAGGGCAAGTTGGGCAATTGAGGCTTATATAATATTGTGAGCTAAGGAGTAGGGTAGGGTCCTGGGGCTTCAAAGGGGAGGAGGGTAATTCCCAGGACAGTAAGAGCAGATGTTTAGTTAAATAGATGTTTGCCCTGCCACACAAGTCTTTCAGATACAAAGTTACTCGTGATAATAGCTTTCTTTTGGGCCTATCCAGATTTTTTTTTTAAGATTTTATTTATTTATTTGACAGAGAGATCACAAGTAGGCAAAGAGGCAGGCAGAGAGAGAGAGGAGGAAGCAGGCTTCCTGCTGAGCAGAGCCTCCATCCCAGGCCAGGAGGGCCTCAATCCCAGGACCCTGAGATCATGACCTGAGCTGAAAGCAGAGGCTTTAACTCACTGAGCCACCCAGGCGCCCTATCCAGATTCTTTTATGTAGTTAAGGGAGCAATGAGTTTTTTGTTTGGAGTCCATTTGGTCTAAATTGCCTTCAGCTCAAAATAAGCCACATGCCAAAGTGGCATATTTTGGGGTCACATATTTTGCTCTCTCCTCAGAAGTAAAATACAAGAAAATAAAAAAATCCTTGTAGCCCTCTATTAACATTTAGAAGAACATCCTTCATGACAGCTCCACACACATACTGTGTTATGTAATTTTACAGAAGTGATCATGTTCATAGTTATATGCTTTTTTTTTTTTGAAATTTTCTTTCCCCTCCATCACTTACTGTTGAGTAATTACAGATATGCATCAGCAGGCATAGTATTACATAAGATGAGTATTCCTTAATTTATCTCACCAGTGCCTTTTTAACTCTTAGGTTGATCCTGATTTTTCACAAAATTACTTCGTGAATATCCTCAAATATGTTGTGTACTTGTCCAGTAATTTCTGTAAACTAAATCCACAGAAGTATAAAATTATGATTAAGTCAAAGGGTATTACGTTTAAAGTTTTGATATTTTTAAGTTAGTTAATACTTCTACTGGAAAATCTTAGAGAAGTAGGTTGGGTTTTTTAAATTTCTAGTTTAGGGCGCCTGGGTGGCTCAGTGGCTTAAAGTCTCTGCCTTTGGCTCAGGTCATGATATCACGGTCCTGGGATTGAGGCTCCGCATCTCCTGCTCCACAGGGAGCCTGCTTCTTCCTCTCTCTCTGCCTGCCTCTCTGCCAACTTGTGATGGCTCTCTGTCAAATAAATAAATAAAAACTTTTAAAAAAATAAAATAAAATTTCTAGTTTATTGCACTGTAATCAGAATACTGCATTGGCTGTTTTTATTTACTGGGCTTTGTGATATAACATGGTCAGTTGTTGCAAATGTTCTTTGGGCGATCGGACCTGATGGATCGGGGTGCCTGGGTGGCTCAGTTGGTTAAGCGACTGCCTTCAGCTCAGGTCATGATCCCGGACACCCGGGATCGAGTCCCACATCGGGCTCCCTGCTCGGCAGGAGGCCTGCTTCTCCCTCTCTCACTCCCCCTGCTTCTGTTCCCTCTCTGGCTGTGTTTCTCTCTGTCAAATAAGTAAAATCTTTAAAAAAAAAAAAAACCTGATGGATCTATAAAATCTGCTAATGATAGTATTCAGATCTTCTACAATTTTTATTATTCGTCTTCTGTCAGTTTTGTAACCATCAGTTTTTTCAGGGCTTCAAAAGACACGTATTGCCTCAAAGTATTTTTTGATTCTGCTCTTTGGTTTTTAGATTTCTGGTAGTGCTTCCTTACGTCTTACTATCCTTCTGCTTCTTATAGAATATTTTTGAATATAGGTTCTTATTTTGATTTCTTTCTATTTGCTGTTTCTGCATTTTTGTTTTATGACATTTTTTCCATAGTCCCTCAGGTGGTTTTTTTTTTCTTCTGTTTCTCCCTTTTTCTCAAAACAAGAGAAACAGCTTCAGATACTATCAGTTGATGAACTGTATCCTCTTCAGTAGGCTATTACCAGTTTACTCTCTCTTCTTCATTAGAATATTGCCAGCACCAAAAAGGCATAGATTTTTGTCTGTTTTGCTTTCTCTTGTTCTTGGTTCTATCGCTTGACTGTCATCAGTCAGTATTTATTGAAAAAGTGAGTACAGCCTGTTGTCTACTGTGGTTTACCCTGAAATAACCTAACTGCCCTCTCTGCCTGCCCCCCACCCCCACATTCCTAACTGGAATAGAGATAGCTATCACCTAATACTGTTCATTTCTGGTAGGTTTTTACCTGGTTGGCTTCTGTTCCAGTTTGGAAACTGTTAGGCATAGAAGTAATATATGTGAAAATTCAGTTTTAAACATAACTCTTACTGGTAACACTCTTGGCTTGGTCTCCATGACTCTACTGGTGGGGCTAAGCTTCCAGAATTCATTGTGCTACTTCCAGTCATCTTTCTGCTGCTGTGCTGACACCCCTTACTTATTATTGTAACTGCATTATATCCTGTTGGTGGTTTCCTTTCTAAGATTCCTGGCTTTTTTACTGAGTTTATTCTAATGTCATGTGAAATCAGTCTACAACCGACAGGTAAATAAATATACAGGTGAAATAGGAAAGCAATAAAGCAGCCCAGAGACTTCTTCAGTTTGGCCATTGACTCAACAGAACACAATATATTTTTTTATCAGACTCTTTATAAGTTATTAGCTTATAAAAATGCACTGAGGTTGAGTTCTGTGGTATGTGAATCATACCTTTAATTAAAAAATGTATTGAAAAGAATAAAAGCATCAAATGTGAAGCATTTTAAGATGAAACAAAGAATTCTACAAAGTGTGGTTGTCACCACTTATTGAATGCTTTAATCAAGTCATCTTTATTGAGTGACTGCATACCTTATAAATCTGTTAATAAGTGTTTTCCAGAGTAAACAGATAAAATTCCTTACCCAGCAAGAGCTGAAGGAGCTAAGCAATTTATAAATTCTTGGCGGAATAGTCTTTAGCAAAAGAATTCCTGAAATGTTATGTCAAAGGTATAGAGAAACTAGAAGCTAGTGACCTCCAGAATAAGACAAAAGAATGAAGAGAATAAAAATAGATTACTAATCAAATTTTAGGTTTGTCACATTTTTGGAATACACTTTGTAAAGAAGCCAGAAATCTTAGAAGCCATTTTAGCATATTTCGTGTATGTGTTTTTACTGCGATAGCCACTGTGGTGTTTCAAGATTTGAGGTAGCTGGAAGGGAAATCATTAATTTCGTATAATTACTGTTCCTTAATCTGACAAACTGATACGTTTTTAGTTTTGCTCTTGAAACTTCTTTAAAAACTGAGCAAATTCTGGGCTACATTTTGATCTTCAAAGTGTATGAGCACTCCTGTGTGCAATTTTTAAAAACATTTTTCAGTTTAGTCTATTTTTCACTCCCTGAATACCTTATTTCTTATGTGATTTATAGAACATCTTGCAGATTTCATTCCTTAAAGCACTTAGAGCAGGTGATTGACCAGACAAATGTTTATTATTACAGTATTTCATCTACTAAACAGAACAAGGAAAGGTAAAACTTATATCTAAAAACACAGCTTTCAGTGATCAGTGAACTGTTGAACTGAGCAATGCTGTAGACAGTTAGAAAGCACACTACAAAATATCTTCCTGGTTTTCTTGGTACAGTGTGGGAGAAATATTAGTTGAAATTCTTGGGATGCAAGTAGCAGAAACCTATTTGAACTGGTTTGAACAATACTTTTAGAAATGCATTTTTTTTTTTTAAGATTTTATTTATTTGACAGAGAGAAACACAGCCAGAGAGGGAACACAAGCAGGGGGAGTGAGAGAGGGAGAAGCAGGCTTCCTGCCGAGCAGGGAGCCCGATAGGGGACTCGATCCCGGGTCTCTGGGATCATGACCTGAGCCGAAGGCAGTCGCTTAACCAACTGAGCCACCCAGGTGCCCCTAGAAATGCATTTTAAAATATTTGAGAGAATAGTATTAGAACCCAAAGGCAGAGATTCAGCAAGTCCTTAGGACAAGCTAAAATAGAAAACTGGAAAGTGGGAGAAGTCAGCATTCTCTCTTTCCTGGTTCACATCTATATTTTTTTCTCAGGAAATGGTACTCTATCTTTCTGTTTCTCTGAAGATTCACTTATCTTTTCAGTCCTTTGAAAGATTAAACATGTTAAACGGTCACCTATGTAGAGATAGTCACTTTTTAAAATCCCATTTCTTCACTTTTAGAGAGGGAACTCAAGCCTTCCTTTGACAGGTTTGCATTTTTCTGGACTGTCAACGATGATAAGGGGTTGGTTTCATTATGTAAGCGGGGTCCAATTCTGTGTGTGGGTGAGAGGATAGTTGGAGAGGAGGTTATTATAAATAAAAGGGGAAGGTGAATTCAAGAGATGCTAAAAATAGAAAGAAATCCTAAATATTTCACAAATATCTGAGATTTTGCCCTTTTTTCTTTTTTTTAAATTATTAACATGTATTATTTGTTTCAAGGGTACAGGTCTGTCATTCATCAGTCTTACACAACCCACAGCGCTTACCACAACACATACCCTCCCCAGTGTCCATCACCCAGCATCCATCCTCCCACCTGCCCCCTTCCAGCAAACCTCAGTTTGTTTCCTAAGAGTCTTTTATGGTTTGTCTCCATCTCTGGTTTCGTCTTGTTTCATTTTTTCCTCTCTTCCCCTATGATCCTCTGCCTTGTTTCTTAAATTCTGCTTATCAGTGAGGTACTGTGATAATTGTCTTTCTCTGATTGACTTACTTCACTTAGCATAATATCCTCTAGTTCCATCCACCTAGTTGCAAATGGCAAGGTTTCATTTTTTGATGGCTGTATAATGTTCCAGTGTGTGTCTGTGTCTGTGTATACACATACCACATCTTCTTTATCCATTCATCTGTTGGTGGACATCTGGGCTCTTTCCACAGTTTGCCTATTGTGGACATTGTTGTTATAAACATTGGGGTGCATGTGCCCCTTTGGTTCACTGCCTTTGTATCTTTGGGGTAAACACCCAGTAGTGCATTTGGTGGGTGGTAGGGCAGTTCTATTTTCAACTTTTTGAGGAACCTCCGTACTGTTTTCTAGAATGGCTGCACCAGCTTGCATTCCCACCAGCAGTGTAGGAGGGTTCCCCTCTGTGCATCCTTGCCAACATCTGTCATTTCCTGACTCGTTAATTTTAGCCATTCTGACTAGTGTGAGATGGTATCTCATTGTGGTTTTGATTTGTATTTCCCTGATGCCAAGTGATGTTGAGCACTTTTTCGTGTGTCTGTTGGCCATTTGGAGGTCTTCTTTGCAGAAATGTCTGTCTGTTCCTGTCTTCTGTCCATTTCTTGATTGGATTATTTGTTCTTTGGTTGGTGAGTTTTATAAGTTCTTTATAGATTTTGATTACTAGTCCGTTTTTTAAAAAAAGATTTTATTTATTTATTTGACAGAGAGATCATAAGTAGGCAGAGAGGCAGGCAGAGAGAGCGGAGGAAACAGGCTTCCTGCTGAGCAGAGAGCCCGATGCATCCTCCATCCCAGGACCCTGAGATCAGGACCCGAGCCAAAGGCAGAGGCTTTAAACCACTGAGCCACCCAGGCGCCCATTCTCAAGGGTTTTTGAAGGGTTCCTGTCTCACATTGAGATCTTTTCATCCATTTTGAGTCTATTTTTGTGTGTGATGTAAGGAAATGGTCCACTTTCATCCTTCTGCACGTGGTTGTCCAATTTTTCCAACAGCATTTGTTGAATAGACTGTCTTTTTTCCATTGGATATTCTTTACTGCTTTGTCGATGATTAGTTGGCCGTAAAGTTGAGAGTCCATTTCTGAGTTCTCTATTCTGTTCCTTTGATCCATGTGCCTGTTTTTGTGCCAGTACCGTACTATCTTGATGATTACAGCTTTGTAATAGAGCTTAAAGTCTGAAATTGTGATGTCACCAGTTTCGGTTTTCTTTTTCAACATTCCTCTGGCTATTTGGGATCTCTTCTGGTTCCATGCGAATTTTATGATAATTTGTTCCAGTTCTGTGAAGAAAGCTGACAATATTTTGATAGGGGTTACATTGAATATGTAGATTGCTCTAGGTAGCATAGACATTTTAACAATATTTGTTCTGCACATCCGTGAGCATGGAATGTTTTTCCATTTCTTCGTGTCTTCCTCAATTTCATCCCCTATTTTTCTTTAAGAAGAAGATGTGAGAGTTGAGGTTTATGATGGGCTCAAGTTTGATATAAATATTTGACTACAATTAGGGGCAGACATAATATAGAAAGGGGAAAAGGGGAGTGGTTGGCATAGTGAATCAGGACACTGAATATATGATGGACTCAAAACAGACTCTTATTTGAAATAGCATAGACAAAACATTTTTTTTTTTATTAAATTTCCTTTCACAAAGGATTAGATCATCTAATTTGTATACAGGTCTTTTCTGTTAGAAAAGTATTGTGAAAAATACTTTGAGCAATTGCAAGAGTTGACTCCATGTAGTAAGATATTTCTGTATTACTAGGGATTTGCAAAGTGATTAGGATTTAACGTTAAGATTTCAGAGCTTATATCTACTTCTTAAGGACCTTTGGTCCCACGGCAGGAGGAAGAGGCAACTGCTGCAGCATTATTTTTAGCATGTTTCCATGTTTATGTGTTGGGGGTACACTGGAAGTCATAATTTTACTCATGGACCCAGGAAAAATGAAGTAAGTTGAAAGAGCTGGATGCGGTAGTAGAAGTGAAAATGACTGGCTCTTCACCATGTATGCCTTGAATTTCACATTTTGTCTACTTCAGTAAACACCAGATATGTTTTGTTTTGTAAAACGTCTGTCAGCAGTAGAGATTGCTATTTTAAAACAGGAAAATTGGGGCGCCTGAGTGGCTCAGTCATTAAGTGTCTGCCTTTGGCTCAGGTCATTATCCCAGGGTCCTGGGATCGAGCCCCACGTCAGGCTCCCTGCTTGGCGGGAAGCTTGCTTCTCCCTCCCCTTGCTTGTGTTCCCTCTCTCTGGCTGTGTTTTTCTCTGTCAAATAAATAAATAAAATCTTAAAAAACAAACAAACAAAAAAAACCAGGAAAATTTATTTTTCCTGTGGGGAAAACAGTTATATAGGGAAAAGTTCCTTAGGTTTTCTTTGTCATTCTGAAGGGAGTGATAGGAAAGTTTCTTTTATGTAAGTAAACTTGTGTAAAAATGTATTGTGTCAGTTTTGTAAACTGCTTCATCTTTCAGAAATAAATAGGTACAGTTTTTGTTGTTGAGATATAATTGACATATTAGTTTCAGTTGTACCCATAAAAATTCAATATTTTATGTAGTGCAAAATGATTACCATCGTAAGTCCAGTTAACAGCAATCACCATATAGTCACAGTTTTTTTTTCTTGTGATGAGAACTTTTAAGATCCACTCTCCTAGCTACTTTTAAATATGCCATACACTATTATTAACTATAGTAACTATGCTGTACATTCCATCCTTATGACTTACACATTTTATAACTGAAAATTTGAAAATAGGTAAAGTTTTAAAGTACTTTTTGGATTTCAAGATTATGGGCCAGTTCAATTTGGAGTTTGATCCAGAGGCCTGAGACCATACTGAAGACTTGGGACCCATACGGAGGACAGAGCTAGGATTCTGAATACAGTAGCCAGAAAGGTAGGTGACTAGGAGGAATCTATCCAGAAGTGTTGCCTGCACATAGGTACACTTCTGTAGCTGGGCTTTTTAGGGCTCCCCTTAGCAAAAGATTGGCACTCCCAGAGCAAATATGAGGCCTTCTGGGGGCCCATAGGTTTTTAGTTCTCCCAGAGGGAGAATCTCTAGGTCTTCATCATGGAAAAACCTCAGAGATCTCTCCCATCAAGAGGTCAGCTATATAGGTACTTGCTTGTGGCATTTTGGCCAAAGGGAACTTACTTCCTGGACAGAGGGGAGAATAGCTCTTGCATCATCCAAATGTTTTATTTGAGTCTAGTGAAAAGGGGGCTAAGATCTCAAATCACAAAGTCCATGTTCAAGTCTCTCAGCCCTGACTAAAGGCAGGGACCACATCTGTGTCACTCATCACTACATAGCCAGTATGTATGTATCTAATATATCATCACTACATAGCCAGTATGTATGTGTCTAATATAGTGTCTAATATAGTATAGTGTCTAATACAGTGCTTGACATGTAGTCAGGTGAGTATTTGGGTGCATGAATTAATAAATAGTATATATGGATGTATAACGATGGAAAGTCACTTCATCTCTTTTGGCTTTATCTTTTCCCCTTCATCTATTAAAAAAAAGTTTCAATTCATTTTGTCTCTAGCTCTCACAGTGTTTCATTAAAAGCTAGAGAATATCATTTTAGATAATTAACTCCATTGTAAACACTGATGCAAACTTGAGGGTATTGAAATCAGCTGCCATTTCTTGGTTTCAAGGTAGTTAGGCATATAGGTATTCTTTTGTAATATCCTCAAAACAAAAGCAACATTAAAAATTTTCTTATAGAGAAAGCCGTTGTGACAAAATAGTACAGTTTGGTGACTTTTACAATAGTAATGATAAAATATTAGACAAAGTGAAAGTTTGCTAAACATAAAGTATGTGGAGCATAAGTTCTTTTCAGTATTTAGCTATAGAGATTGTCTCCCTCTGCAAAAATGTCATACTTTTTAGGGACTTAATCTCTTGTGAAATTTTATTCTAAATATGGATTAAGTATTAATTGTAAAGGAAACTGGTAACTCTTTCTCTTATTCTCTTTTTTTTCCCCCTGAAAAGTGAGTTTTTTCTTAAATTGAGATCTACTAATATCTGGACTGTTACACCCTTCCAAATATAAACCTGATGCTGTGATTGGTATGTTTTTCCTTGTTGATGGAGTGATTGACAAAGTTGGCACCTTGGGTTTTACGTTACTATTACTTAATGACTGATTTGCTTCCTCTGTACTTCCTTTGCTTTTATGTGTTCCTTAACTTAGACTGTAATGCAGTTAAGTGCTTAACAATCTTACCTGAATTTGTGATCTCTGCTCTTGATTTGGTGGTTTCACCTCCTTTTTTTCTGTCAGCATTATTGAACTAAGATTGACAAATAGAAATTATGTGTAGTTAAGGTAATGATTTCATATATATGTATATTGTGAAATGATTACCACAGTAAGGTTAGTTAAAACATCCATCACCTCATATAATTACCTTTTTTTATTGCGTGAGAACATTTAATATTTATTCTCTAAGCAACTTTCAAGTATATAATACAGTATTGTTAGCTACAGTCACCTTGCTGTAAGTTAGATCCCTAGAATTTGTTTTACAGCTGGAGGTTTGTATCCCTCCACCAGCATCTCCCCATTTTGCCTCTTCCACAGCCCCTGGCAGCCACCAGTCTATTTTGCATGTCTCTGAGCTTGGCTTTCTGAAGATTCTGTGTAAAATGAGATTATATAATTTGTGTTTCTCTCTCTGACTTATTTCACTTAGCACAATGCCTTCAAGTTTCTCCATATTGTTGCAAATAATAGGCTTTTTTTTTTTTTTTGGCTGAATAATATCCCTATATGTATTTAGATCACATTTTCTATATCCATTTGTCGATGGACGTTTAAGTTGTTTCTGTGTCTTAGCTATTTTAAGTAATGCTAAAATGAACATGGGGGTACAGGTACCTCTTGAAGAGAATGATTTCATTTCCTTCGGGTATGTCTAGAAGTTGGTTTTCTAGATCATGTGGTAGTTCTATGTTTAATTTTTTGAGGAACTTCCAAAATTTTTTCCACAGTGGCTGCACCATTTACATTCCCACCAACCTTTTGTTTTTATCCTTGCCAACACTTCCTGTCTCTTGTCTTTTTGATGCTAGGCATCCTAACAGGTATGGGGATGTGTCTCTCTCTGGTTTTGATTTGCATTTCCCTATTGATTAGTGATGTGGAGCACTGAATCTGTTGGCCATTTTCATGTCTTTGGAAAAGTGTCTGTTCAGGTCATTTTTTCCCCATGTTTAGTCAGATTTTTGACTTTTGACTATTGAGTTGTATGAGTTCCTTGAACGTTTTGGATATTAACCCCTTTATCGGATATCTGTGCAAATATTTTCTCCCATTCTATAGGTTGCCTGTTCATTTTGTTGATGGCTTCCTTTGCTGTGCAGAAGCTTTTTAGTTTGATGTAGTCCTGCTTGTTTATTTTGCTTTTGATACCTTTTATGGTCAGATCCACAGAATCATTGCCAAGACTAATGTCAGGGTGCTTATCCACTGTGTTTTCTTCTAGGAGGCTTATGGTTTCAGGTCTCATGTTTAAATCTTTAGTCCATTTTGAGTTCATTTTTGTGTATGATGGGATATAGTTGGTCCATTTTCATTTTTTTCATGTTGTTGACAGTTTTCCCAGCACCATTTGTTAAGAGACTAGCCTTTCTTTAGTCTTGACTCCTTTGTTGTAAATAAATTGGCCATATTTATGTGGGTTTATTTCTGTGCCCTTGATTCTGTCCCAGTGATATATGTGTCTGTTTTTGTGCTACTATACAATTTTGATTACTATAGCTTTGTAATATAGTTTGAAATAAGGAAGCCTGGTGACTCCAGCTTTGTTCTTCCTTCTCAGGATGGCTTTGGTTATTCCGGTTTTTTTTATGATTCCGTGCAAGCTGTAGGATTGTTTGTTCTATTTCTGAAAAATGCCATTGGAGTTTTGATAGGGATCGCATTGAATTTGTAAATTGCGTTTGGTAGTGTGGACATTTTAACAATATAAATTCTGATCCATGAACACAAGATATCTTTTCATTTGTGTCTTCAACCTTTTTCATCAGTGTATTAAATATTTCAGTGTATCCTCCCCTTACAGATGCATTCTGGTGGACTTTTTCCCTTTTCTTGCTGGGGAAACATATATCCACAGTATAGTTGTTCAGAAATTCTAACGGAGATATTTGATGCTGTTGACTTAATTTCTGGGGTAATGTTATGGATTGCTGTCATACTGCTGAAAATTATCTTCCCAATGTTTGCTTTCCTTTGCAAAGTAGAAGCAAATTTTAGAGCCAGAAGGGATTAAAAAGAGTTTTAAAGTTCCTTTTATTGTGATTGAGCAGGCGTGTTTGCCCTCTTAGGGCAGAGTAGGAATAAGAACCAAAGTTTCATATCTCATGCCTTCACATTTTTTAAGTTTCCTGTGTTCCAATTTTGAAAGTCCCTGTTTCAGACATGTAAGAATTGTTTTCTTTTTTTTTTTTTTTTTTTTTTTTTAAGAATTGTTTTCATTTCAGTATTTGTACTCATTGGTAACGCAAAAAGCAAGTTGATTGGAGAGCTCAAAATATGCTGCCACATATATGAATAGGTATTTGCTGCTGCCCAACAGTAACCCAAATCTATAAAGTTTAATGTTCTAATAAATGGATGTAAATATCCATTTATTTACATATGTGAGGTAAATATGTGAAATTTGTGAACGAACCTCCATGTTGCCATCATCCAGCATCAGTTGTTATTACTTTGTCACTGTTCATGAGAAACAGTTTTTTAATCTTGGCAATTTTTAGACTTTGTCTAAATGCAAAGTAAGTGTAGGCATGTTCTGAATCGCTTAACAGAAGCACTTTTATTTTTCTGCAGTGTTTCCTGAGGTTACAGGCGGGTGTTTGAGGAGTACATGCGGGTTATAAGCCAGCGGTACCCAGACATCCGCATTGAAGGAGAAAATTACCTCCCTCAACCCATATATAGGTAAGTAGATTTCAGTAACTTAAAAGGAATTTTTAAAGTGAATTTTTTTCACTTTTGTGAGTAAACTTTTGTGAATTGGTTCAGTTAATTTTTGGTTATTATAATTTCTTAGTTGGTTACAATAAATAGAAAACATTTTGTAAGTATCAAGTTTATTTGATCCAAATATGGAAGACTTTTTCTCTAGGAAGGAAAAGAGGATTATTTCAGAGATGGTAACCTTCTAAGGATATGTTTTCTTATGTGATTTTTTTTGTAGAAATAGACCAAGAACTCCCAAATTTTTATACAAAGTCAGTGGCATAAAATTCTGTACTTTTTAAAGCCTGATATTTTAAAATATTTTTAAATTTTAATTTTTAAATTTATTTTTAAATTAACTTTAATTTTTCAAAAATTAATTTTAAATTTAATTAAAAAGTAATTTTAAATCTTAAAATATTTAACATTTTTTAAAGCCTAAGGCTATGTAATTTTACAAGTTAGAGTAAACATTTTTGTTTTAAAACTCCGCAGTAAACTTTAGTTACTATCTTTTTCACTATTTGTAATTAGTAACCTTTAGATTTGGTGTCTAGAAAATTCCTGTACACATATACTTGAATTATGGAGTTTTGAATTAGGTGAAAAATTATGGCTTCTGATGAATTTTTTTTTTCCTTTCCATAGACACATAGCATCTTTCCTGTCAGTCTTCAAACTAGTATTAATAGGCTTAATAATTGTTGGCAAGGATCCTTTTGCTTTCTTTGGCATGCAAGCTCCTAGCATCTGGCAGTGGGGCCAAGAAAATAAGGTATGTAACCTAATAGTTTTGATAGTTGTAGGTTTTTCGGTTGTCAGTGAAAATGTTTTAGTGGTTTTGTAAGTACTTGTTGCTGATTCACCTGTTCACTTATATTATTTCAGCTTCAATCACTTTTTAATCTTTGGGCATGGCACTTAACCTTTCTTGGCCTTAGTTTTTGTTTGTGATTTTTTTTCTTGGCCTTAGATTTTATAATTATGTATTAAGATTGATTAGGTCTTTTTTTTTTTTTTAAAACTATTTGAATGATAGGGAGGTGTAACTTTAGTAAAAACTGGGGCACAAAATAATAACTGATTGATTATATAGATTAGGTCAAATCATATCCAACAGAACATAATACACATTCAGGGTAGGCCTTTCATGGGTATTAATGGCTTTATTCACACTAAAAATTTCCCAGATTTGTTTTTATTGAAATTTCCTGTTTTTATTTGTCCTTTGACTCTTCTCTTCATCTATCTATATATGTATATATATATGAGTTGTGCTAATTCTTTTTTCTTTTGTAGGGTCTTGCTGTGGCATGCATTCTTTTTAGATTTCTTTAATTTGTTTTATTTAAAATCATCTTTTCTAGAGGGTCTGTCTTTCTGCTGTGAGGAATGGGATAATTATATTTCTCTCTTGGTTGAGATTGCTTAGGTTTCCTTCTAAGGAGTATTCTGTTTTGGAGTCCTCTCTCTGATCTTGTTCTTAGTTCTAGGCTAAACTACTTTTAGTGGACTCCTACTATGTATGTATCTTCTTTTTCTTAGGGAACCACTTATTTCCAGTAACAGGCAAGGTTTCCTAACCTAAACATCCTTGGTGCTACCTCTTACTGAACTGTGTCTCTAACGATTATTAGTAAGATAGATGCGTAAGATTAAGAATTGAAAGTTAAGTACTCATGATGTTTTGTGTTGTATTTATTAATTCTCTTGGTTCCAACTTTAGTGCATTTTACTTCTGAAGACATGTAACATTGTTAATGTACTGTGGAAGAGGAATGTACTTGAAAGCTAGAGCTTTCATGACACTTCTTGTGTATTGTTCCATGAAAATAGATTTAATGTTCCTAAATGTGTGGGTAACCTCTATGAAATCAAAGCCCACCTAGCTCAAGTGGGACTGGGAGGAGACTTTTTTCTCACTCTCTAGGCTTTTTTATTTACTTTTTTGAAATAACTTGCTGTAAATTGACATCCTCATTACATTGTGTTTTTTAGTAGGTGATTTTGTTAAACTAAAACCTTTCTGTCCACCAAGGAACTTCTGTTCTCTTTTGAAAGGCTATAGATTTATCTTCAAAAGGGGGAGCAAATATAACTTAATATGCTAGTGCTTTCTAATCAACTTTTTTCTTATTTTACTTAAAATGATTTGTTTGGAACATTGACAGGTTTATTAAATACATGGAGTTGCTGATTATTGCATCACTAGTCTCTTGTGAATTCATGCCTTCTATTAGAAAAAGGGTGAAGTAAACCCTTCTTATGCTGGTATTTTGTTTAACTTACTAAGGCTATTATGTAATTTCTAGAAATTCTGTCTACATTATGAATATACATTCTTCATTGTGTATAAAGCTATGAATTAATGTTGTGTTTTCCTTGTTCTGTGTATGTTATCTGAACATACAGAATAGCAATATTAGTCTGTATAGAAACTTTTTTTTAAGATTTTATTTATTTATTTATTTATTTGAGAGAGAGAGAGTGTGTGTGTGAAAGCAGGTTGAGGAGCAGAGAAGGAGGAAGAGGGAGAGGAAAGAATCTCAGACAGGTTCCACACTGAGCGTAGATCCCGACATAAGGCTCAGTACCACAACCCATGACCCTAAGATCATGACCTGATATGAAACCAAGAGTTGGACACTTAACTGACTGAGCCACCCAGGTGCCCCTGCCCCTGTATAGAAACCTCTAAAGTAGATTTAAAAAAACAGCTGTTACCAAGTAAAAATGAGACGCTGTATTTAAGATTACTGTGTCTTCAGTTATAATGTTTCACCTTTAAAATAACTTTACCTGCTGTACTTAATTATATTTTCTTCTAGGTCTATGCATGTATGATGGTTTTCTTCTTGAGCAACATGATTGAGAACCAATGTATGTCAACAGGTGCATTTGAGATAACTTTGAACGGTGGGTTCTGAATAGATTGCATTCTATAACACACTTTAAATGATTTATAACAATGATTGGGCTTTTCTGTTTTCTTTCATAATATGCAGAACTATCACTTTATATGGTACTCATCTCTAGCTTGAGAATTATATCAGTATGATGACCCCTGAACGTATAACTCTAGAGAGCTCTAGATCTCTCTTCTAGGTGCTATTTCAGGGAATCTTAAACTGCTCCCAAGCTGTTGATTATCTCTGCTTCCTGCAATTCTGTGTACTCCAGTTTGCTTCTTCCCTGGCATTGCTCTTTTATTTATAATGACACCATTATCATTCTACCCAGTTGCCCATGTCAGAAAGCTAGGATAACCTCAGTTTCTCCCTTATTCTCCATGTCTAATGGATGACCAAGTCTTAATTCTTAATTCTGCCTTCTACGTTTCTCAGAGTTCTACTTCTGTTTATATTTATCATGATTACCCTAGTCCAAACCACAATTACTTTGTTTACCTCTAATACATTTCTCTAAACTAGAAGTTGTCAGGTATGGCCTATGAGTAAATAGTATTTTTAGAAATTTTTTAATGGTTATAAAAAAATCAAAAGACTATTTTATAGCACATGGAAATTATTTTTTTAAAAATTTTTTAAAAGATTTTATTTATTTATTTGACAGAAACACAGCCAGAGAGGGGAACACAAGCAGGGGGAGTGAGAGAGGGAGAAGCAAGCTTCCCGCCGAGCAGGGAGCCCGATGCGGGGCTCGATCCCAGGTCTCCGGGACCATGACCCGAGCCAAAGGCAGTCGCTTAACCAACTGAGCCACCCAGGCGCCCCTGGCACATGGAAATTATATAAAAATTCAGATTTTAGTGTTTATACCTAAAGTTTTGAATTTCATCAATGAAAAATTTGGGAAAGTTTATTTTTCTGGTTATGTAAGTACTTAGGTGATAATCTTTGATTTTTCTCTTGAGCTGTAAAGCCTAAAATATTTATTATCTGGCTTCTTACAGAAAAATCTGCTGATACCAGCTCCATATAGTAGAGTAATTTTTTTTTTTAATGCACATCATTTTCATCTTGTTGCTTCACTGCCTCACGTCACTAAGTGGCTTTACTTTGTCCTCAAGATAAAGACCAGAATATCTAATACACCCAAACAGCCTTGCTTGATGTAGTCTTGGGATTGGCAAACCATGGTCATGTGGACCCTATGATTTTTTTTGGAACATAACCATACCCACTCATTTATGTATTGCCTCTTGTTTCTTTCACACTACAATTGGAGTTGAGTAGCTGTGATGGACTGATGTCTTCCCAAGCTGAAAATGCTTATTGTCTGGTGCTTCATAGTTTGTTGACCCTGATCTAGTCCCTACTCACCTCTTGAGCTTACCTTGTATCCCTCTTCTCCTATATTTCAGCTCTCTGTTTAATGACAATATTTTTCAGTTTTAGTGATACTTCTCACTTTTAATAATAATAAGTACAAGGGTCCTTTCTCGACTCCTATGTCCCTCAGCATCTTCTAGTTCTAATTCTTAGCACACAGTTGTGATTTCTAGCTATTTGTGTAGTACTTTTTGTATCTCCCCTGCTAGAATGTAAACTCCATAGCTGCAAGAAAGGTAATTCTCTGGTTCACTACTGTATCTCCATCTGTGTATATAGACAATAAATATTTGTGGAATGAACATTTATTATAGACTCATCTTTAATTTTAAGGGGTAAAATTTTAAGGTACTATATTTATTTTTATTATAGATGTGCCTGTGTGGTCTAAGCTGGAATCTGGTCACCTCCCATCCATGCAACAACTTGTTCAAATTCTTGACAATGAAATGAAGCTCAATGTGCATATGGATTCAATCCCACATCATCGATCATAGCCCCACCTATCAGCACTGAAAACTCTTTGTAAGTAGTTTAAAAACATAGTAACCGCTTATAGGTATCATTCTTATCATAGATAAGTAAGATACTAGATATTCCATATATTACCACTTGAGTTCCCAATTTAAGATGTAATAGGTGGATGTTTTCTTTATTAAAATTTATTAAATGAAAAAAATTTATTAAATTATCAAGAGCATTTGACCTTACCATAAGGTAAGGTTGTGCTACTAATTTTATCTTCAAGGCTTAATAACTAGGTCTATAACATCATTTTTTTGACTAAGACTTTTAATAGAGTTGGTATATCATTCTAGAATATTCATATACATATCTTCTCTTTATCTGCAAATAACTAGTTTCTAGGAGTATGCAGATTCTTTTAACTTGCTTGAGATAGAAGATTTATAAGCAAATGTGTGTGAACACAGAGAGGTGAATGTTAGTTTAACTTTTGCATAGTGGAGATGTTCTCAGTTCTTATCAATGAGCTGATTTTATAAGAGTGCATTTTGAAAGAAAATATTCTTTATTCTCTTTCAGACATTAAGGGATTTTTTGCAAGAGCAGCGGGACTGACATAATGAAGGCCTGTACTGAAGACAGCAAGCTGTTAGTACAGACCAGATGCTTTCTTGGCAGGCTCGTTGTACCTCTTGAAAAACCTCAATGCAAGACAGTTTTTCAGTGCTGGCACATTTTGGAATTCTGCACATTCGTGGAGTGCAATAATACTGTATAGCTTTTTTTTCTTCCCCAAATCCACTCAGTTAACAGTTTTTTAAAAATGTAGACATTACCACTTGTACTTTTTTTCCTTAGTCATATTTGGAAAAGTAGAAAATTGAGTTATAATTTGACTTTCTTTTCAAAGATGTCTGTTAAATCTGTTGTGATTTTATATGAATTTTCCTTTTTTATAGTTTGAAATTGACCTTTTTGGGAATACAGCTGAAGTTCCCAAATACTTTATAAGAGTTTATCAGGCATCTTTAATTTGGTCATGTCCGGTTTATATAGGTTTCAATATACTGCAGATTGTGAACAGTGCATTATATGAGATTATGGGGGGAAATCCTATATCCAGAGTACTCTACCAATTTGTGTGTATGTGCGTGTGTGCGTGTGTGATTACCAGAAAATTACTAAAAGACCAACTGCTTTTTAAATACTGTTATGTAGTTCAAGTGTCTTGCCTTGACCAATCTAATGAGTTGATTAACTGGGCCTTTATACTTAACTCAATAAAAAACTAAGCAGATGTAAGTTAAATAAAAAGTTTGAATTTATTGCCCAGCGTTTAAAAAACTGTTAACAGTATATTTAAAAGTTATCTTCCACAATTTTTGTTTTTGACTTATAGATAATTTCACAAGGAACATACTTTAGTTTTACACACAAATAAGTCATTTGCCATTTTTAAGGTAGTTGAAACTCAGTTCCCTTGAAAGTTCAGTTGAACCTCATTACAACAGTAATTTTAGGTGAATAGAGATTACTTATCTAATAATTTAACTTGTTTAACATCATATATCAGAATTTTATTAAATTAAAGGAACAAAATTGAAAAGTTTTTTATTCAGTGAATTTGATATCTTTTCAGAGTTCTAAAAAGTAGTTTTTTTAAAGCAAAAATCGAACTGCTGGATTATAAAGGTAATTTAGCAGAAATAGGATTATAATGTAGAAAAATAGTCATATAGCAGCAGTCTTAACATATTTTAGCTTCCATATGGGAATAGAAGAGGTAGATCTAAATTAGTTGCTAGAAATAAAGGGATTTGAGGAAAAATTATGAGATAATTCAACATTTGGGCTACCAAACACTTAGCACAACTGTATACTTCATTTATCAGTGAATATCTGTTGAATAAGGTCTGGTGTTCATGATTTTATAGCCTCAAGGTGGAACATACTATAATCTCTAGCTAGCAGGAAGGTAGTCTGATAATTCACTGCAGAAAATTGATTTAATGATTCCTTTTACTTAAGACTGTAGAACTGTTAACCTAAGTTGATACAGTGGCAAGAGTCAGTAGAGCTTAAGCAGGAAGTTACTGAGAGGTCATTATTCAGGTGTAGTATTTTATCTTACAAGGCTAGTCAGGCTTCCCTTCATTTGTCGCAGCCCGAAACAAATGTCTATCTTCTGCACTTTTGAACACAGTGCTCAGTGTGCATGGGGCCCTTCTTCAGCAGATGGCCGTTCCACTAGTGACAAAGTAATGTTTTGGCATTTAGGCCTTCCAAACTCAAGCATTGGTTGTTCCCATGTATCTGACAGGTCAGCCCTGAAAAACTTAAGATTAAATTCTAACTTGTTTCATGTTTGTCTTGGGTGAATAACTTGTCTTTTGGAGAATAGCTTTAAGTGGCTTAGACACTGATAAAACTCAAGTGTGTTATATTTTTGACACTCATCTCAATATTGTTTTATCTTTGACCCTATTTAAATCTAGGGTTTAATAGAGTCTAGTGAAAAAAATTAGTGGGAAGCATGAATATAAACAAGGAAAAGGGGAAAGTTAAAAAAACTATTTAGAATTAGTTTTATTATATTTCTAACATTTCAGAATTTATTGCTTACAAATTGGTGTGGCTGTGTAGTTTATAAATGTTTATGTACTATATTAAGTAGAAGACCAATAGAACATTACAGCAGGCTGGCTAATGTTATTGGGGTTTTTACCGTAGTTAGTGTTGTGGAAGAAATTACTTGTTAGATTAAGAAAGAAATGTTGGCAAAACATGGCTTTATACCTCAGTATCAAGATGTGCAAGACAAATACACTTTCAGAATATAAATACATTTTTACGGCGTTAACATTAATGACAGCAGTTGGTCAGCCTTTATCATTGTCAAGAATATGACAGGATTCCAATAGTAATTCTTTCTTATTTTGAGTGTTGTTAGTTTGAGACCTTGATTGGTTGGCATTTTATCATTATCATAGTTTTCATTCAGATTTGAAAAGCAGCCTGCAGAATTTTTAAGCATGATTTGATGATATTCAACACTAAGGCTTTAAAAAATATCTCTTGAGAGAAATGTGAGGGATTGTAAAGTTTAGGGGATTGCTACCTAGCATTGTGGGAATAAACTTCTGTTAAGCTCTTGTAAAAGGAACCCCTCTTTTGTGGAATTAAATCTGTGCTAGAGCTTTTCACATGGTAACTGTATTTAGGAAATTTTGTTTTGTAAAAATCGTTGGTATTAAAATAGTATGTTCACTTTCTAATGACTTCTTAACCCAACCAGTGCTAACACTTCACCCCTTCTTCTCAGTCTGGCACTCAAGTCTTACTGCTCTTGGACCTTAAACTAACTGCTTCACAAGCATTATGGTCAGTCCACTTGTGTTTTGGTGTTGCTGAGCCAACAATAGCTCTGTGGTGTAACTGTGCAGAGAGCAGCAGTTTACATCATTGTCCATCATAACCCCAACTTCCAGAATTTCTGAGAAAGTAATACTGACATCCCCAAACCTGGAGGAAAAATAGTATGAGTACCTTTCCTCTTGACTAATAAAGACAACTTAATCTCAGAACAGGTATTTTTTAATAACCCAGGTGAGCTTTTCCCTTTACAGTCCTTGGCTCTTTTTCCCTAGGCTTCAGAAAAGCAAATAGAGATTCAGCTCTGAACTGTATCTTGAAGAAAAATATAAACCGGTCTCAGTGGGAAGAATGTTTAGTCACCCTGCGCTATCAAAGCTTATGGAATGTCTTCTGTTGCCTGTGTTAAGCTTGAGCAAAATAAAAAGAAACATGATGATTATGTTAAACAGCAGCATTAGTTTTAAAACTTTCGTGTGCTTAAGAATCATTGGGACAAAATCCAAGATTCCATCCATAGGGATTCTGATTTAGTTGGTAGTAGATGGAAGTAAATAATTTGCATTTCAAATAGGCTTCTTGGTAATGCTGGTGGCTTACAGTCTCTGGTCCTAACTGAGGAGCCCTGTACCTTTTGCACAATGCAAGAGACTTAATGACTCATCCTGGAAGAGAATGTAATTCATGGAACAGAAGAAAATTTTGTTTGTTGGCTTCACATTTATAATAAGAGGGGCAGCTGGGTGGCTCAGTTGGTTAAGCATCTACCTTCGGCTCAGGTCATGATCTCAGGGTCCTGGGATGGAGCCTAACATGGGCTCTCTGCTCAGCGGGGAGCCTGCTTCTCCTTCTCCCTCTGCTTCTCCCCCTACTTATGCATATTCTCATTCTCTCTCTCTAATAAAATATTTTTTTAAAATGATGTAATAATTCAGTAAAATGGGAACTCAAAGAGGAGAAACACAATGAGATGAGAGGGAGAACTTTTTCAAGAAAACACAGAGGACTTCATTGTCCCAAGTAATCTGTTTTATCAATGCAGCTTATTTGTTAGTTAAACTTGTGAAGTTTGTATTTTGAAACTTTTTAGATGGATGTTTTAAAAGGGAATGTTAAATCTTTGGATATAAAATTGATTTTAATTGCTGGATTTTCCCAGAGGCTACATGATGCTTATATTTAATAGTCACAACCAATCTTGATTTTTACATAGAACAAATAGATTTATTTTTATTTTTTAAGATTTTATTTACTTATTTAACAGAGAGAAAGAGAGCAAGAGTGGCAGGCAGAGGGCAAGGGAGAAGCAGATTCCCTGCTGAGCAGAGAGCCAGTTGTGGGGCTGTGGGGCTCATTGTGGGGCTTGATCCCTCGGCCCTGGGATCATAACCTGAGCCAAAGGCAACTGCTTAACTGACTGAGCCACCCAGGCATCCCAAAATAAATCTGTTTAAATGCTTAAAATTCTGAGTAGAGAAAATGCATACTTCTAAGTTTCATTGCAGTAACCATAATAGAACCCATCAAATCAGTAGGGAAACCCAATTTGAACTTTAATTCAGCCCCCTCCCACTCTGCCCACCACCAAAACAAAGGACTTAATAGTTTGTGCAACTGAAAAATCCATTGTAGAGTTGTCCTCAGAGATTCAAGTGTGATTGTCAGAACTCTCCATCTTAGTTGGTCTCACTTCCTCATGAGCCTCCAACAAAGTGGGAGAAGATTTTACGTGGGGCTGGGGTGGATGGGGGAGGAATGAGCATGGATCAAGTCTCAGAAAACTACTCTGGTGTAACTTGAGTCACGTTCCTATCTTTGAATCCTATTTCTTACTTGATAGCCACTCTAAAAATACTGTACTCCATTAACCCTTCCTTTCCTCTAATTAATGACTATTCCCTCCACCCAACATCCTTCCTATTCAGGATTATAATTCTTTTAAGACTAGTTGATGGATGGGGGTACCTGGGTGGCTCGGTCGTTAAGCATCTGCCTTCGGCTCAGGTCATGATCCCCGAGTCCTGGGATCAAGCCATTGGGCTCCTTGCTTGGCAGGAGAACTGCTTCTCCCTCTCTTACTCCGCCTGCTTGTGTTCCCTCTCTAGCTGCGTTTCTTTCTGTTAAATAAATAAAATCTTTTAAAAAAAAAAAAGGACAAGTTGATGACTTCGTGGTTATAGGCTACTCAGATTAAGTGCTTAGCTATTTGGGAATTAATCTGGAATGGATAGAGCCAACATTGGGTCGTTTGGCCTGGTTAATACAGGTATTAGGACCTGGGCAGCAAGTTCCCAAATTCCCTCAGGTGGCTACTGGCTATGCTCATTGACTTTGTGTACTAGCAACACTTATTAAAGAAAAAAACGATTACTGCTCCTTTGTTTATTGTTACTATTGAGTTGCTAGGAGCACATCTGTTTGCAGGTAAGTGTGCTGATGACATTTTCTAGAGATAGAATCTAAATGGAATTTAGAGACATTTTTTAAAGATATTAAAATATAAAATATATTTAAGGTTTAAGAAAATTAAACACTTTTTAAGATATTAAAATTTTTAGAATATTAAAGCCTGTTTAAACAGTAGGTTACCTATAAATGTGATTATCCCAGTAAAACTATAATATATAGAAATTTTGGTGTTGTAAAAGATTTTGAGATATACTTAAATACTTGAAGGAAAGGGCAGGAGAGGTTGAGTATCTTGCTGTTATTCTATAGTGTGCGCTATGCTAAAACAAAACAACTACATCCTTGATGTGGCTTGGGGAAGAAGGAGTAAAGAGGGCTTCGTTACAAATTACTCTGGGTAGGAAGAGAAGACACAGTAACTAAACAGACTTAAAATTTTAATCTCAGTTTCACTTCACAACTGTTTATTTTACTTTTATTTTAGCTAAGATGGACTGGAATTTTCCAAATCAACCAAATTAAAAAAGGCAAGGGAGTGCAGGAGATACCAGGAGAGAAGGCAAGTTGACATGACAAATTCTTATCCTCAAACAAGCAAATGTAGGCTACAGATTAACAGCTTGTTTCCCTTCCTGGAAAGACCCTTTCCTAAAATCAGATTTATGAATTGTGGTTTTTATAATCACTTACCCTCTTCACTGCTTGTGTGATAATTGCAAAGGCTATGGAGAGTACTCGCCCTAGGCAGGGAAGTTACCTCTTATATAAGATGAGTTTAAAAATTCCACACCTGCCTCTAAGCTACAGTTTGGATCATATGTTCTCTTTAGGCTCTTGAATTTTTTTTTTTTTAAGATTTTATTTATTTATTTGACAGATCACAAGTAGGGAGAGGGGCAGGCAGAGAGAGGGGGAAGCAGGCTCCCTGCTGAGTAGAGAGCCCGATGCGGCCTCGATCCCAGGACCCTGAGATCATGACCTGAGCTGAAGGCAGAGGCCTTAACCCACTGAGCCACCCAGGCGCCCATTAGGCTCTTGGATTTTTAATTCAATGAAGATTCTTCATGCCACTGGGCGGGTTTCTTAATGTTTCTCCTGAAGCACAGGTCTGCCTAGGATCATGGCTCGATGTGACCCATTGCAAAAAGCTTTGTTGATATCTTTTAGTTTAAAATCCATGCAAAAAAACCTCTCATTTCTCACCAAATTGTTCATATTGGTTATAACAAATTGTTTTATTCTTAATAACTTTCTAAAGCTTCAAGCAAAATTCATACTCAAAAAATTTTGTTTATCCTGAGGCTATGTGTAACTTAAGTTCCATTGCCTCTCATTTCTCTTGGGGTTTGGGGGAGTGTGCTTATGTGTACACATCACCCTAGGAAACAAAGTGATCTACGTTAAAGACTTACTTCCTTTAAACTTCTATGAACTTTCTGTATAATCTGCAGTAAAGCACTATGTTTAAGAATTACGATAGTGGGGCGCCGGGGTGGCTCAGTTGGTTAAGCGACTGCCTTCGGCTCAGGTCATGATCCTGGAGACCCGGGATCAAGTCCCACATCAGGTTCCCTGCTCGGCGGGAAGCCTGCTTCTCCCTCTCTCACTTCCCCTGCTTGTGTTCCCTCTCTGGCTGTGTTTCTCTCTGTCAAATAAATAAAAAAATCTTAAAAAAAAAAAAAAAAAAGAATTACGATAGTAACCAAAGGAATATGTTCCAGGAAATTTGTTCCCAGAAAATGCATGTGGAAAGATCATATGAGAAGCACAACTGTGAATTATAAAATGTTACATAAAGAGAGTTATAATACTGAAAAGCTAAAAACTGTGCAGCGTAAAGTAATGACAAACCTGCTGAGAACATAAGCCTTTGAAAGTCTTAAAGGAAGGCAGAAATGGTAGTCCAATAAATGCCACCTATGAGTGAATGGGTAGATGAAGGAATGGGTTTTGTTATGGTATTGGTTCTCAACTAGGAGTTTTACTCTGTAGGGGAACGCTGGGGATGAGATACTTTTGATTGTCCTGACTGGGAGGCAGGGATGCGTTGTTCCTGGCAGCTGTGAATAGAGCCAGAGATGCTGCAAGATAACCTATAATGTCCAAGACAACTCACCACAGCGAATAATCTGGTCTAAAATGCCAGTAGGACTGGTGTTGAGAACTCCTGGTTAAGGTTAGGAGAGTTGGAGGAGGGTGCTGGGAAAGGAGAAGAAAAAGACAAGGCTGGGGACCCATGCTCAGAGGCATGATTATACAGAGTGGCCTCCTAGGGTTCTGGAATGGTAGCCTCACAACCACAGCCTCTAGTTGGAACCTAGGTGGGGAGATACCTTAGCAGGATCCGCCCCTTGGGCTGGGAGAGGGCAGTCCTTCTTTTCTAGCCAAGCCTGAAAGGGATTTGCAATAGAGAGGCCTGATGTGCCTTCAGAGGTTCTCCTTTGTCTCTGGAAGTTTTGCCCCTTGGGCTGGGAGAGGGCAGCCCTTCTTTTCTAGCCAAGCCTGAAAGGGATTTGCTATCAGAGAGGCCTAGTGTGCCTTCAGAGGTTCTCCTTTGCCTCTTTGGAAGTTTTTCTGTGTTTGTATTTAAAATTACCATAACAGAGGAAGTCTTTCATTTATTCATTATTTCATTTAATAATGAAATAAATTGAAAGTGACATTTTTGTGGGAAAGACTGTCAAATGTAACAAGCCAACAAAGAGAAACAGCTCTAAATAAATCCTTTTTCTTTTTGAATAGGGGGAGATGCTGAAGAACTTTGAGGGCTTAAAGTTGATAGTGTGCCACCTCAGGACAGAAAGGGATACAGAAAGAAGAGGTTTCACAGTACTTTCTAGGGAAGTTCCTGTTTCCTTGGACGTGTGGGAAAGTAAAGCTGTGATCAGAAGCAGCTTTGAAATGTTTATAACTTAAGGGAAAAAAAAAGACCGACTACTGTAGAGTCCCTACCTACCCCACCAGCTTTTGTATTAATGAGTTGGATGGTAAGAAGTAATAAAATTCTGGGCCACTAGAGTCCAGAAATGTTTTCCAACAAGTAAAATAACCTGTATTTTAATTCTCTGGGCTTCTACCTTTCCTTAGGCTGACTGAGAGGGGGAAAGTAGCTTTGGAATCTACACTGAGAGCCAAGCAAATCCACACTTGAAAGTCAACCCTTATTCTTGGAATTTTCCACCTTCAGAATAACATTTGCATTTAGTTTCTTAAAAGCTTTTTTTGGAGGGGTTCTGATGTGTCTGGTAATGTGAAAGATAAAAGTTGTGAAGATGTGTAACACAATTTCTGTATTCAAGGAGCTTATGGCAGAAGAGACAACCACACAAAAGTACCAAACAGCAAAACATGTTAAATACTGATAAAAGAACCCTCATGGGAACAGAGAGGGATGGGGCATTGGATTTAAACCCTTGAAGACAGAATTTTCAATAAATGGGTGCGAGGGGGATGGCACAGTAGGATCAGCATTTTAGAAGAGAGCACAGAGGCACAGGGTCTTTGTGATAATTCCTGTAGGGGAAGGGGGCTGGAGCATAGCATATGGGGGAGGGGCAAGGGAGAAGGGGTGGGTGGTATGGTGGGAAATGGGCTGAAAGGGAAGTTGGGGAAAGATGAGGGCATTAAGAGCTAGGGAATTGGGGGCATTCTATAGATGATAACCACAGAAAGTTTTTATGCAGATGAGCAATACAATCAGATCTGGGTTTTAGATGACTTTTCCTATAGTGAGGATATGGGGTTGGGAATGGAGGGGAGGCAGCAGAGGGAAAAGAAATATCCAGAGGCTCTAACAAAAACAGTTCTGGCATTCTCTTAGTATCTCTTCAGACATCTTTGACCTTGGAAATCGTACAGTAATTTATTCAATTAAAAAGTCACTGTCAGCTTTTGTGGTCTCAGTCCCTTTGTATTCTAGATTACCTTAGGGTTCAGTGTCATGCTGAAACTAGACTCTCTCGGAATTCTCCCCCTTAAATCTAAAGTTTCGTGTTTACAATCTAGCTTTTAACCCCTGGGTATCATTTACATTCCTCTTGGTATCTATTTTCTGCTCCTTGGCTAAGGAGCGTCTCTTCTTGCCCGGAGAGCATGAAATTCACTGTAATTAAAGTGCCTGTGGTTTAGTGTGATTGTTCTTTCTTATTTTTCTGAGAAGTCATCCTTGCCCTTTGTGGCCCAGCCCAGGATATAATCTTGGCTTTAATCTCCAGGGACAGTACATGTCCCATGAGTACTGATTTCAGGAAGGACACTGAGCCTAGACATTCACTTGAAGGATTAATTTTTCGTATTAATTTCAAGGAAAATTGTATGATGGAAAATAAATTGTTCGCCCTCTTGGACTGAATGAGAACTCCGTGTCTGTACAAGTATGAATACGACTGGAAGTCTTATCATTCTGAAATCTGAAATCTTGCTAGGACTATGCTGGGCTGCCTGATACATATATATAGGATCCTCATTCCCACCCCCGTCAAGATAGTATAACAGACTTGTTTTTTTCTTGGAGAATAGTGGGTGGTGACTAAAGATTTCTAAGTGTCCTTCATGGAAGGGTTGTGACTCTCTACCTTTTCCTCTTAGTAATTTCTGAAAATGATTTAGTTAAAAAATACAAAACATGTTACAAAGAGATTCATGGTTCTGGCCATGATGGATAAATTGGCACTGAACTAGCTTTCCTGAATAAATCAGAGGTAGATGAAATATGTGAAATGGCTATTTTCAGAAATTGGACAGCGGGCAGTGCAGGACCTTGATACCTAAGAGGAAAACAGCAAAGAACCACAGATAGTGGTCCAGGCTTTCTCTTGCTCACACATGTGAGCTTACTAACAAGCCTTGAGCTTAATAACAATCTTGAAGGGCTCAACATGATTTAAAATTAAACTAACTGCCTCACAGAACACTCTTACACCTTGTAAAAGAAACAACAGAATGTAACACTCCCCAGGAAAGAGTTTGCAATGTTGATTTAATAAATTACTACACATGGAAAGAAGCAGGAAAATGTGAGTCATAGCCAGTTGAAGAAACCAATAAATAGAAACCACCCAGAAATGACTAAAATGTTGGAATTAGCAAAGATTTTAATATAATTTTTTAAAAGATTTTATTCATTCATTTGTATGTGAAAGAGAGAGTACAGGCAGAGGGAGAAGGAAGATCCCTGCTGAGGAAGGAGCTAGATACGGAACTTGATCCCAGGACCCTGGGATCATATCTTAGCTGAAGGCAGACACATAACCAACTGAGCCACCCCAGCATTCCTAATATAATTTTTTATTCATACATTCAAATATTTAAAAACATGAATACAATGATGAGAGAAATTGGATGTATAAAAAGAACCAAATGGAATTTCTAGCAGTGAAGGAATGCAATATCTTGTATGAATAATTCACTGGAGGAGCTTAAAAGAAGATTAAACACTGATGAAAAGATTGATGAACTTGGGGGCGCCTGGGTGGCTCAGTTGGTTAAGCGACTGCCTTCGGCTCAGGTCATGATCCTGGAGACCCGGGATCGAGTCCCACATTGGGCTCTCTGCTCGGCAGGAAGCCTGCTTCTCCCTCTCTCACTCCCCATGCTTGTGTTCCCTCTCTGGCTGTGTTTCTCTCTGTCAAATAAATAAAATCTTAAAAAAAAAAAAAAGATTGATGAACTTGAAGATATGGCAAAAGAAACTAAACTGAAGAAAGAGACCAAAGACTGAAAAAATAACAGAGCTTCAGTGACATGTGAGACAATATTATCACATCTAGTTTTTAAGTAGCTAAAATTTCAAAGGGGGCAGAGAAAAGAAAATGTTTGAAACATAATGGTGAAAAATATTCCAGAACTTTCAAAGTTTTATTGGAATATAATTCACATACCATACAATTCACTCTTTTAAACTATGCAATTTGAGGTCAGGCTTGTGCAACTATCACTACAACCTAATTTTAGATCATTTTGTCCTCCCTAAATCAAACCCCTGTGTAATCACAGTCAGTTTTAGATATTATCAACACCAAAGAGAGAAAGCTTTAGCCCATTAGCTATCCTCTCCCTATTCTGGCATCCTCCAGCCCTAGGCAACCCTAATCTATGTCCGGTCTCTATAGATATGCTAATTCTGGACAATTCAAGTAAGTGAAGTCATCATATAATATGTGGTCTTGTGTGACTAGTTTCTTTCACTTAGCATAATATTTTCAAGTTTCATCCATGTTGTAGCATGTGGTCAGTACTTTTTATTACAGAATAATAGTGCCTTGTATATGGATATATCACATTCTATTGCATCAGTTGATGGACATTTGGGTTGTTTCTTTTGCCTGGTAAGAATAATGCTGCTATATGGGGCGCCTGGGTGGCTCAATCATTAAGCATCTGCCTTAGGCTCAGGTCACAATCCCAGAGTCACGGGATTGAGCCCTGCATCAGGCTCACTGCTCCACAGGAAGCCTGCTTCTCCCTCCCTCATTCCCCCTGCTTGTGTTCCCTTTCTAGTTGTGTTTCTCTCTGTCAAATGGATGAATAAAATCTTTAAAAAAATAATAATAATGCTGCTGTAAACATTTGTGTGAAAGTTTTTGTATGGAAATATGTTTTCAGTTCTCTTGGGTATATACCTAGGAGTGGAGTTACCAGGTCATTTGGTTACTTTATGTTTAGTATTTTGAGGAATGAACAGACTGTTTTCCAAAGTGGCTGTATCATTTTACATTCCCACCAGCACTATATACATATTATAATTTCTCTACATTGTTGGCCAAAACTTATCTCACTGATTATAGCCATACTTGTGGTTATGATGTAGTATTTCATTGAGGGTTTTATTTGCATTTTTTCCTTGATAGCAGATGATGTTGATCTTTTCATGTGTTATTGCCCATTTGTATATCTTCCTTGGAAAAAATGTCTGTTCAGATCTTTTGCCCATTTTTAATTGGGTTATTTGTCTTATTTCTGAGTTGTAAGAGTTCTTTATATATTCTGCAGACTAGATTTTTGTTAGATACATGATTTGAAAATATTTTCTCCCATTCTGCAGGTTGTCTTTTTACTTTATGACTTTTGAAGCACGGAGAGTTTTAATATTGATGAATTGATGTCTTTTTCTTTTGGTGTTCATGTCTGAGAAATCATTGCCTAATTCAAGGTCATCGAGATTTATGCCTAATGTTTTATTTTAATGATTTTATAGTTTTAGTTCTTGAAGTTAGTTCTCTGATCCATTTTGCATTAATCTTTGTATATGATATGAAAAAAAACACAATTTTTTGTTCTTTGCCTGTGACTATCCAGTTATCCCAGACCGTTTGTTGAAAAGACTATTTTTTCTTGTTGAATTGTGCTGTCACCATGTCAAAAATCAATTGACTATAAATGCAAGAGTTTATATATGGATTCTCAATTCTGTTCCATTGATCTATATGTCTAACCTTATGCCAGGATGACACTGTCTTGATCACTGTCATTTTGTAATAAGGTTTTTAATTTTTTTAAAAGATTTTATTTATTTATTTGACAGAAACACAGCTAGAGAGGGAACACAAGCAGGAGGAGTGAGAGAGGGAGAAGCAGGGTTTCAGATGATCAGGGAGTCCGATGCAGGGCTTGATCCTGGGACTCCAGGATCATAACCTGCGCTGAAGGCAGACTTAACAACTGAGCCACCCAGGCACCCCAAGGCTTTTTATTTTTAAGATTTAATTTTTTTTTGAGAGAGAGAGAGAAGAGTGATGAGGGGAGGGGCAGAGAGAAAGAGAGAGAGAGAATCTCCAGCAGACTCCCCGCTGAGAGTAGAGCCCGATGCAGGGCTCAATGCAGAGTTTAATCTCACAATCCTGAGATGGTGACCTGAGCTGAAATCAAGAGTTGGACAGTTAACCAGCAGAGCCACCCAGGTGCCCCTGTAGCAAGTTTTAAAATAGGGGTGTATGAGTCCTTCAACTTTCTTCTGCCTTTTCAAAACTGTTTGGGATATTCTGGGTCCCTTGCATTTCCACATGAATTTTAGGATTAGCTTGTCAGTTTCTATAAAAGAGCCAGGATTTGGATAGAAATTATGTTAATCTGTAGATCAGTTTGGAGTGGATTGCCATCCTAACAAGGCTTCTGATCCAAATTTGAGTGTATAAGTCTTGGCTTCTTTTGTTAGAATTATAACTAGGTATTTTATTTTTTGATGGTATCATAAATGGAACTGTTTCCTTAATTTCATTTCAGAATGTTCATTGCTGGTGTATAGAAATACAGTTTATTTTTGTATGCTAATCCTGTATTTTGTAACTTGGCTGAAATTGTTTATTCGTTCTAAAATTGTGTGTGTGTGGATTACTTAGGGTTTTCTATATATAAGATCATTCCATCTGCAAATAGAGGTAGTTTTACTTTTTTCTTTTTTGATCTGGATGCTTTTTATTTCTTTTTCTTGCCCTGACCAGAACATCCAGTACAATGATAATTAAAAGTAACTAGAGGAGACATCCTTGCCTTTTCTGATCTTGGCAGAAAGCATCCAGTCTTTCACCTTTAAGTCTGATGCTAGGTGTGAAGTTTCCAGAGATGTCCTCTGTCAGGGTGAGGAACTTCTCTGCTTTTTCTGCATTTATTGAAATGATTATATTTTTCTCCCTTTTATGCTGTATTATTGTCTGTTACATTAATTAATTTTCAGGTGTTAAACCAACCTTATATTTCTGGGATAAATTTCACTTGGTCAGTGTATATAATCTTTTTTACATGTTGCTGGATTTGGTTTGCTGGCATTTTTTGAGAATTTTTACATCTCTGTTCACAAGCAATATACATCTGTAGTTTCTTGTGCAATTTTTGTCTGATTTGCTATCAGGGTAATACTGGCCTCATAAAATGGATTAGGAAGTATCTATCCCTCTTCTGTTTTCTGGAACTTGTGAAAAATTCATATTAATTCTTTTCTGATATTTGGTAAAATTTCCCAGTGACACTATCTTTTCTTTGGGCCTGAGCTTTTCTTTGTGGAAATTTAAAAATTACTAATTTGATCTCTTTACTTATAGATCAAGTCACATTTTCTATTTCATTTTATGTCAGTTTCAGTATTTTGTGTATTCTGGCAACTTCTCCGTTTCATTTAAATTATCTGATGTGTTAGCATACAGCCACTCCTACTTTTCCCTTACAATCCTTTTTATTTCTGTAACTTTGGTAAATGTCCCCTCTTTTATTCCTGTTTGAAGTAATTTGAGTCTTCTCTCTTTCTTTGGCTGGTCTAGCTAAAGGTTTGTCAATTATGGTGATCTTTTCAAAGAACCAAATTTTGGTTTCATTTGATTTTTTTCCCCTCTATGGCTTTTCTACCTTTTGGAAACCAGTAATAAAGAGACAAATCTTTAAAGCAGCCAGTGGAACACCAGACACATTGCTTGTAGAGGCAGACGAAGCCCTGCAATGCAGCCAATAATGGAGTAGCCCTACACTTGAAACAGATGCATTGATTCTTTAGAGAAGTTGATTAAACAAACAAACAAAAAATCACCTTTCCTTTGAGTCTGAGGTTGTCAGCTTGTTCTCTGCATGAGGCAGTATGCTTTACGAGAAAACCCTTTGCGGTCCCTGAATTCTTCAGATTAGAGGTGGTTTTTCTTTCCAGCACAAAGGGAGAGAACACAAGGAGTAGCTGCCCCTACCTATGGTGCTGGTCCCAGTCTCAGCAGGAGTCCGTGCTCATTACGATGCTTTCAGGGAAATGGTTTCTCTCCCTGATGTTAGCCCTAACCCAGTCGTTACCAAGTGCTTGGCTGCTCTGGAGAATCATCCAGGAAGCTTAAAAAAAAAAAAAATACCGAGGCCCACCTACATACCAGACTAATTTAAATTTAGAATCCAGGCCATCTGATTTTATGCATTTGTATGTGTATGTGTGTATAACTATAAAAATACGCATATAGAAATATAAAATGTATATATATTTGTATGTTGTGTGTGGTGGGTTTTGTTGTTGTTTGTCTACTTATTATGTGGAACTTTTGAAGTATTTCTGAAGTGGAAAGAATAGTGATATTCAAACTGGTGGTGTGTTGAAGAGCTAGTTCATATATTTTTTAAATGGATAAGGGTGGGTATCACATTAAGGTCAGTGGCATTTAGATTCCACTGAATTCATCTTAGAAAGTAGTATTTTATTTCAAATTGTCAAGATTCACAGTACATTAGAAACTATGTTCCTCGCAGCCTCTTTAACTTATTATGAATCCTTATAGACATCAAATAAAAGATATACAAGGGAGAACATGCATTAAGAACATTTTTTTAAGGGCACGAGAGGGAAAAGTTGACCATCAGTGGTCTGGATGGATTGCTTTTTTCCTTCTGGAGGGCCTATGGCCATTCACTAGGATATAACTTATTTTAAACCTTGTATTTGTAGTTCAGCGAGGCAGAAACAGATCCATGCTCTACATACAATTTCATCTGTTTTAGGATTGATAAACAATAAATGCGGCAGAAACTTAAACATGCCCTTAGAGAATTGTGTGCATATGTTTGATCTAGCAGTTTTCTATCTAATCTGTGGATAACAGAGAAGCCAGTGTGTTTGTATGATACAAAGTTACTTTCACTGTTTTTAATATTTATTAATATAACTTATTTTAATAGTAATAATGAAATCATTCTTTTCTGAAATCAGCTTCCCATTCCTATTACTACTTGTAAATTATTCTGTGATCTAGTTCTAATTCTGTTGGTCCTCAGAAGAAAGGCCCCGTCATTTCCGGGTTTGGGAAGGATTGTGTGAAAGGGCTGCTGGGATCCTCACCCGGGCTTTGCCAGGTCTCCATAGCAATCACAGTGGCTCCCATCAGTGAGCACAGCTTGCCGCAGGCTGGGCGCTGTATCTGTATTCTCTCTGATGGTCACTATAGCTGTGAGAAGTTGATTTTATCTTTTCCAGTTTACAGCTGAGAGAAATGAGGCTCACAGAGGTTAAATAACTAGCCCAAGGACACAGAGTGGAGAGGCGGGACTCGCCCCTGGCTGGTCTAACCAATGATTTCTACTTCAGCACATGGCTGTCAGGGCTCTGGCTCTGGGCAAAGAACATCCAGGTGAGAAACAGAAGAAAGAACATTGAATTGGATCTGAAGACTGGGCTTGCTTTCTAGTTCCACTGCCCGTCAGCTGAGACCTAAGTAAGACACTTAGTATCTTTCAGTCTGTGTTATTGTTGGAAATTTGCAGGATTATGTGAGCTTTAAATTATAACCAATATAGGAGTATGACAGAGGATTAGTTTACCCTGTCTCTAGCTCTTATTTTGTTGTAGAATTAGTCAAAAACCATCATATCTACCTTTTGACCACAGAGGAGTTCATAATACATCATTTGGTTTTATGGAATTAGGAATGAGATTTCTTCCCATCTCTGTTAAAGGCTACAGAGAATGGATTGTTAAGAGCTTGGAGGTATACAGAAGTGTGTAGTATCCCTGCCTTAATCTGCCACTGGGGAGAGATCTTTCAGTCAGGTAGTGTAGAACTGGGAAAATGTAGCACATCTTCTTTTTTTTTTTTAAGATTTTATTTATTTTTTTGATAGAGAGAAACACAGCTAGAGAGGGAACACAAGCAGGGGGAGTAAGAGAGGGAGAAGCAGGCTTCCCACCGAGCAGGGAGGCTGATGTGGGGCTCGATCCCGGGTCTCTAGGATCATGACCTGAGCTGAAGGCAGTCTCTTAACCAACTGAGCCACCCAGGCACCCCCTGTAGCACTCTTTTTAAATAGAAAAATATCTCCTCGCTGAGCAGGGAGCCCAATGCCAGGCTCAATTCCAGGACCTTGAGATCATAACCTGAGCCGAAGGCAGACGCTCAATCGACTGAACTATCCAAACACCCTGAAAAATTATTATTAAAGTATAACATTTGCTTCTGAATATGTGATTAGCATCCCAAATGTTACCAATTTTATTTAGTACCTCTATTAAAATTTGGACTCAAAAAGATTTTGCTTTATATATTCATTCGTTTATTTTTTATAAACTGGTAGTGAGTTTACCAATGAAAATGGAAATACTAACAGTTCCAGAAGGTATTTGTTTCTTTACTAACAAATAATGTGCATTTAATTTATTTGGCTTATTTGGTAGCTCTCCATTTAATAGAGATTAATTTTGTACAACTTTCTTTGCAGAGCAGATATGTAGTTTTCTTCCTATTTTTCAAAATGCTTGTTGGCAATGACTGACCTCCCTGCTTGAAAAGAATTTTTTTTTAAGATTTTATTTATTTATTTGAGAGAACAAGAAAGAGAATACAAGCAGGGGGAGGGGCAGAGAGAGAGGGAGAAGCAGACTCCCCACTGAGCAGGGAGCCCAGACAGAGGCCGAGACCAGACTTGAGCCAAAGGTAGGGTGACCCTGGGTGGCTCAGTCGGTTAGATGTCTGCCTTCAGCTGAGGTCCTGATCCTGGGGTCCAGGGATCAAGTACCGCATCCGGCTCTCAGCTTAGTGGGGAATCCACTTCTCCCTTTCCCTCTGCCACTTCCCTGTTCGTGCTCTCTCTGTCCTTGTCAAAAAAAAAAAAAAATCTTTGAAAAGTATATCCATACATAAATCCAGATAAGGGATTAGAAACTAGCAATAGAGGGGCGCCTGGGTGGCTCAGTTGGTTAAGCCACTGCCTTCAGCTCAGGTCATGATCCCGGAGACCCGGGATCGAGTCCCACATCGGGCTCCCTGCTCGGCGGGAAGCCCGCTTCTCCCTCTCTCACTCCCCCTGCTTGTGTTCCCTCTCTGGCTGTGTTTCTCTCTATCAAATAAATAAAATCTTTAAAAAAAAAA